>OX439011.1:14057716-14372716 GCA_949316495.1 Amphiduros pacificus | reverse complement strand
AATTCTTCTTAAGCAATTCTAAGCCCAATTTTTTAATTAGAGGTCTGATTATTGCTTCTTTTAGCCTCTCAGGCATGTTTCCCATTGTAATGGATTTATTTATTATTTCAGTGATTAATGGTAATAATTGTGCCATACACTCATTTAACAGCCATGTGGGGATGGAATCCAGTGCACATGACTTCTTGGCTGCTTCTTTTTGTAATTTTCTGACATCATCTTCACTTAGCGGTTTAAAGTTATTTAGTCTAGCTGGCTCGTAACTACCAATGACAGAAGTAGTGGGCGGGACCATCGACCCCCGCTTCCCAAAATATTTGCCTCTGTTCCATTATTTATGATCCTGTCAGAGCTAAAAGATTCAAGATGGCTACTTATTTTTAAGGTAGCGTTCTTTCTGCCATGTTTTTATCTTTGTTTCAGGTCTAGGTTTCTTGATAATACACGTGAAAGTGCAAATAATTATACAGAAATCATTTAAAACATTACAAACCTGCTATCATTGAACCAAATATCATAGTTATGCTCATGAAGTATTTCTCCCTGAACAGTGGCCAGATATTGTAGGTCACAGCCACACTCCACCAGCAAAAGTGGAAAAAGACAGCTGGTATGATGATGCCCACAAATCTCCGATGTTTGACCAACACTCGTTGATACCATGGGTCACTATCATTGATCTCCTCCAAGGCAGCTGACTGCTCTGCATTGTTAGCTGGGCCTGTAATTATAACACAATGTTCCTCATCAAAGCTATGTATTAATAACTCTTTATAACAATTAAAATATTCTTTAATAGGTTTTTCTATTCATGTTTTGACAATTGTTACTTTAAACATAGTTTTTGCTTTTTTCTGGTTGGCTTTTCATTGATTACTGTTCTGTTATCTGTTGACTACTGGAGACAATCACTTCACTTTAAAGTCATATAACAAAACACAAACTGATTAACTAATTCAGCTGATCTTGAGGCACATATGGCCTATTATGATATTGGCTGTTAATGCTTTATTGCCTGAAATGAAGGAATTTATATGTCTAAATGCGCCATTTGCATGTTTGTACTGGAATGGTTATGATTTTGATAATATAGAGGGCACCACACCCTCGTGACGTCACAAGAGAATTGGTGCGAATATTTGTACTTTATTTTTTTATCAAACATCACACAGCTCTGCTCGCAATACTAACAGACATTGATGATTTACAGACCAAAAACTAGCTCATGGCAAATACGTTCTCTCATGTTTATCCTCTCTTAGAAGGTTAGGCATAATAGACCATATGTCACCAACGTCAATATGGCCCTAATTTGTTAGGAGAATACACTGACATGGGCCATATCCATATATGCTTTGAATAGACATAATCATAATTTGTACAGTATAGAGGGCACCAGTGGCGCGAATACCAATGATAATGTATCAAAGTACGATTATCATTCATTCATGATATAACATAAATGTATGATTTAACACAACAAAATCAAGCCCAGTGCACTCAATCCATAATACCTTTGTTAATTCCGGTCTGATATATGTCACAATGAGCCTAAATGGTATCGACTACATATGTTTCAGGGTAAAATGCTTGGCATATGTTCCAGGCAACTCCTACTATTTTTTCACATCACATGATAGTCTTGACATCACATTATAATTCAAGACAATGCAATATTAAGTCAAGGCAATGTTAAGACATTGCAAAGTTAAGTCAAGGCAATGTCAAGACAATGCAACGTTAAGTCAAGGCAATGTTAAGACATTGCAAAGTTAAGTCAAGGCAATGTCAAGACATTGCAACGTTAAGTTGAAGCAATGTCAAGACATTGCAACATTAAGTTGAAGCAATGTCAAGACAATGCAACGTTAAGTCAAGGCAATGTCAAGACAATGCAACGTTAAGTCAAGGCAATGTCAAGACAATGCAACGTTAAGTCAAGGCAATGTCAAGACAATGCAACGTTAAGTCAAGGCAATGTTAAGACATTGCAAAGTTAAGTCAAGGCAATGTCAAGACATTGCAACGTTAAGTTGAAGCAATGTCAAGACATTGCAACATTAAGTTGAAGCAATGTCAAGACAATGCAACGTTAAGTCAAGGCAATGTCAAGACAATGCAACGTTAAGTCAAGGCAATGTCAAGACAATGCAACGTTAAGTCAAGGCAATGTTAAGACATTGCAAAGTTAAGTCAAGGCAATGTCAAGACATTGCAACGTTAAGTTGAAGCAATGTCAAGACATTGCAACATTAAGTTGAAGCAATGTCAAGACAATGCAAAGTTAAGTCAAGGCAATGTCAAGACAATGCAACGTTAAGTCAAGGCAATGTCAAGACAATGCAACGTTAAGTCAAGGCAATGTCAAGACAATGCAACGTTAAGTTAAGGCAATGGCAAGACAATGCAACATTAAGTCAAGGCAATGTTAAGACAATGCAACA
The DNA here is from genome assembly GCA_949316495.1 of Amphiduros pacificus. Taxonomy (NCBI): domain Eukaryota; kingdom Metazoa; phylum Annelida; class Polychaeta; order Phyllodocida; family Hesionidae; genus Amphiduros; species Amphiduros pacificus. The sequence goes on along the minus strand of OX439011.1, from coordinate 14,370,272 downwards.
TTACGTCAAGGCAATGTCAAGACATTGCAACGTTAAGTTGAGGCAATGTCAAGACAATGCAACATTAAGTCAAGGCAATGTCAAGGCATTGCAACGTTAAGTCAAGGCAATGTCAAGACATTGCAACGTTAAGTCAATGCATTGTCAAGACCTGTTCAGTCTTCCTGATTGCGGCGAGACCTTCACCCCTTTGCCAGACCAAAAACATGTTTACTGGACCGAAATGATTGAAGAAAAAAAAATAGCTGTTACAACTTTATGAAAAGCAAATCCCACTCATAAACCAGCTTTGAAAATGACTTCCAAACTTGTTGATGCGTAGATTTTGTTATAATATTCACAGATATATATTTCAGACATGAGATCTGATCATGGAAGAAATTATGCCGGAAAAAAATATCGGTCAGGATCGAAAGTCCGGCAATGATCGGAAAGACTGCCTGTTATCCTGCCTGTTAAAAAAGGAAAAGGTAAGATTTACAGTTTCTAAAAATGCTTTGCTCTCCAGTGTATGGTTTATATCCTGGTGATCCAGTGTATGGATTTTATCCTGAGAATTTTAGGATATACCTAGCTGTTTAAATTTAATATGAAGAAACATTAGCTCGACAGAAATGTGGTGCAAGAGTTTTCATGCCCTTAGTTTATACACAGTATATGCATAATATAGACACATGTCTGAAATCAAACATATTCTATCTATTTGCAGACAGCTTATGATAAAAGGTTCCAGAAATGTTTTCATTAAGTGTATTAATACCTAATACTGCATCTATGTGAAGAGGATTTAGAGAAAATAGTGATTATAGATATCTCACCTTCCAGGAAATACTTTTGACACCAAGCACTGCAGCCGATATTGCAGGGAATGGACCTCATCCTCCTTGCCATCTTCTGAAAAATAAAAACCCAGTGATTAACATGTGAAATGCCACTTATTGAAAAGGGGCATGGCATTATGTCGCAGTGACAGGCTTCTTACTTATTTAATATACTTTTTGGTTTTACACATATAATGGTTAAGACCAGTACTTTGAAAAAGGTGGACATCTACAACGGAGTGCCTGTTGGATATCAAAATCTTAGGTTTATGCTACTATTTGTTTTGTAAAAATCCAATTGAAAATTCCGCAGTCCTGGTGACAAGGTTTATATTAAATGCTTTTAAGGCTTAATAGTGTTATAGATGATATCGATAAAACCGAATCTCCACATGCAAAGTAGACATTTAACTCTAATGTCTATATCAATATTGACTTTGCAAAAGTGATTCATTATTTTTGTGCTCCTTTCACGTGTATGAGATAATCTGATTGATTTGATCAATCTTCCATTTAATAGTGTTTATGTCCTAGTAATCATCATGTGTTTTTACAGTATAATATTATATATGATTATGGATGTTGAGGTCTGGAATCTGAATGATGATCACCTTACAGCTTTTTGGCATAGATAACAAAACTATTCGCTCTTATAGTCCAAAGTTTAGCCAGTTGCCTCAAGTTGCCTCTTCCTACATGTATTCTCTGTGTATTTGACATAAGATATATACTGAAAATTGCGGCATCACATATAATTATATATAATTATATACTTTGGAGTGTAGTTGAATGCAACGTTTTCCCTGAAATCTAAATCATATATTTGCGAAAAGTTATTTACAAGTTACCAGTTCATTTTTCGTTACATTGTAATTTATATATCAAATATATATATATAGATGGTGTTTCAATACTAATACTGATCAGATTATGTTTTAATAACTTTGTTTACCTGACATTTTTGTTTCACCAAATTAGATCACTTTGTAAGCTTCTGAAGAGGGGACAATACATATGGAATATGTCCAATTTTTAATAAGGAATTAGTCATATTTTATTTTTTCTTATTGCTCTTTATAATTGCTCATTAAGTGAAAAATTCAGGAGGTTTCTAGGTACCCTTTAGATGGTTTCCTATGATGGAAATCATCTCTTATCATAATTTGTAATTAAAAAATTTCAACAATATTTGTTTCACCTTTAAATTTATTTCTTTGTCATTAAGATGTTTTGTGACAATATATAACTAGTAAGTAACTTCCCGCACCTGACAAGTGCTCTTGGCTAAATAACTGATAAAAAATTACTTTTAGCATATTTGGCGCAGCCCAACACATTAAAATGAGTTTTCCATTAACTGAAGCCAGCAAAGATTAATATCTTGGAAATAAAGAGCTTGCACCATTGTTCATATTCATAACCTTCACAATGCAGATAATATTTCAGCACTTAGCAGCAGATTGTGGTTGACTCTCAACAACAAAAACAATGAAAAATATATGACAGAACTCAATGCCTGTCTCCAGGTCAATGAATTCACCCCGGACTCCTTGATGCGTAGCAGAGTGTTCTAGTGTCAAGGTGAAACCATTGTCCTGGTCATTTCACACACGCACAATTAACCACGAGCGTGAAGTTAATTTGATATTGGATATTTGACATTTTTTTCAAAATGTACCAAAATTTATATTACTTTGCAAACATCTAGGATCAAGTGAAATTCGGCAAAAAAAAGGATATATATCCTGTTTAAGAAGGATATATCCTTTTTACTCTGACAAACTGAATACTATAAAAGATATGTCAGTTTCAAAGAGTTGTGGCACTGTCTTAACAAATTTTTAGAGGCTAAAGGGGGGTTAGACATGCTTGAAGCATCAATATGTGGGGCAAAATCTGTGGGTAGCAGATATGGCCCTTCTCGTCTGACAAAGTCGGAAATGGGTTTATCACCAAAAACTGGGTTTCTCATTTTCTAAGAGTTGTGGCACTGTCTTAACAAATTTTGAGAGGCTAATGGGGGGTTGGACATGCTTGCTAGACATGTCTAGAATAGCTCCTGAGGCATCAATATGTGGGGCAAAATCTCTGGGTAGGAGATATGGCCCTTCTCCACTGACACACTGAAAAATCATAGATTGTCATATATAGCACTTTCAAAGTGTTGTGGCACTGTCTAAACACATTTTGAGAGGCTAAAGGGGGCTATGTTTGTTTTACATCACTTTCAACATTTTTTCAGTCATATCATGATGAGACCTACTTGTAGCAGATATAGTGCTGCCTCACGTAGGTCTTTGACATGATAACCCACCCGGTCACAGATTTACAAGGACAACGGGTTAACCCTTTGGCACGGGCCTCAGCTCATATGTGAAATTGTAACATGAGTTCAATCCGGGCACGGCCGTGGTTCGAACCCACAATCTTTGGATCACCACAGAGGAACTGGTGCTAATAAGCTGGTGCTCTAACCAACTGTGCCACAGCCCGTGGCCCTTAATGGGGCTACGACATGCTTGTTAGATATGTCTAGAATATCCCCTGAGGCATCAATATGTGGGGCAAAATCTGTGTAGCAGATATGGCCCTTCTCCTCTGCCAAAGTCGGAAAGTACCACCAATACTTGGGTTTATCACTTTCTAAGAGTTGTGGCACTGTCTTAAAAAAATTGGAGAGGCTAAAGAGGGGTTAGACATGCTTTCTAGACATGTCTATAATAACTTCTGAGGCATCAATATGTGGGGCAAAATCTGTGGGTAGGATATATGGCCCTTCTCCCCTGACATGCTGAAAAATCATGTATTGTCATATATAGCACTTTCAAAGTGTTGTGGCATTGTCTTAACAAATTTTGAGAGGCTAAAGGGGGCTATGTTTGTTGGGGGTTTTACATCATTTTCATCATTTTTTCAGTCATTTCGTGATGAGACCTACTTGTAGCAGATAAAGTGCTGCCTCACTGAATTGTCATGTCGTAGGTCTTTGACATGATAACCCACCCAGTCACAGATTTACAAGGACAAAGGGTTAACCCTTTGGCACGGGCCTCAGCTCATGCAGATATGGCCCTTCTCCTCTGACGAAGTCGGAAATGGGTTTATCACCAAAAACTGGGTTTCTCACATTCTAAGAGTTGTGGCACTGTCTTAACAAATTTTGAGAGGCTAATGGGGGGTTAGACATGCTTGCTAGACATGTCTAGAATAGCTCCTGAGGCATCAATATGTGGGGCAAAATCTTTGGGTAGGAGATATGTCCCTTCTCCCCTGACATACTGAAAAATCACATATTATCATATATAGCACTTTCAAAGTGTTGTGGCATTGTCTTAACAAATTTGGAGAGGCTAAAGAGGGGTTAGAAATGCTTGTTAGACATGTCTAGAATAGCTCCTGAGGCATCAATATGTGGGGCAAAATCTGTGGGTTGGAGATATGGCCCTTCTCCACTGACACACTGAAAAATCATATATTGTCATATATAGCACTTTCAAAGTGTTGGGGCACTGTCTTAACAAATTTGACAGGCTAAAGGGGGCTTCGACATGCTTGCTAGACATGTCTAGAATAGCTCCTGAGGCATCAATATGTGGCAAAATCTGTGGATGGGAGATATGGCCCATCTCCTATGATAAAGTCGGAAATGGGTTTATCACTTTCTAGGAGTTGTGACACTGTCTTAACAAATTTTGAGAGACTGATGGGGGATTAGACATCCTTGCTAGACAAGTCTAGAACAGTTCTTGAGGCATCAATATGTGGGTCAAAATCTGTGGGTAGGAGATATGGCCCATCTCCCCTGACATACTAAAAAATCATAAATAGTGTAGGATATTGATTACACACCCAGAGACTCTTGAGAACATATAGACATTCATAGACAGTCACGACCAATATTGATGGTTGATGCATTGCTATAACCACCACACTGAGAGATCACGTGCAGGCGGACGAGCCCATCTCGAATATGCAGGCAGGACGAGTCTATCACGCGCAGTCGGACGAGCCTATGTCGGATATGCAGGCAGGACACAGAGTGATCCATATAGCGGCCATGGAAGATCCACGACTCTCAGTATCGTGACTGCATAGACTTGGGTGTTTTGTGTATAGCTAGGATCTCATAAGTATCATGCATTTGGGTAGTTCATATGCCTCGCTCATTGCCATGCCGGCCTAGCCAGACAAGGAAGACATACAGCACCGAATAAAGGTAACTATTGTGTCGTGTATATCCTGTGTCTGCAGTCCTTATTACCTGCCTCCTTCACCTGGGTAGATAGGGTAGCTAGGATCCATGCCCCAACTCACAGCCAGCGAGTTAACGGGTTATACCTTTTGTACAGTACAGTACGGTAGAGTAGAGTAGAGTAGCTATCTGTGGTAGAGTATTGATCCCCCGTCCACGTCCCCCAACGACGGGTACTCTTATAATAATAATAATAATAATAACGATTTATATAGCGCTGCATCAGACTGGGTCTGCTCTAAGCGCTTCATTAAGATAGTGCTTTTTAAATAAAAATGTCTTGAGTTTTTTCTTGAAGGTTTCTACAGTTTTGCAATTTTTCACTTCAAGGGGCAGGGCATTCCAGATCCTAGGCGCATACACCATGAAATCCCTGTCGCCATAGGATTTCATATTAGTTATAGGTATTATGTATTCATTCTTATCATTAGATCGCAGTCCCATACCCAACTGTTTATATTCTAATAAATCTGACAAATATTTTGGGGCAAAGCCATTTTGCACCTTCCATGTTAATAGAGCTATTTTGAAAACGATTCTAGCCTTCACAGGCAACCAATGTAGTTCTATTAGTTTCTGCGTGATATGATCCATCTTTTTGAGTTTCCCCACTACCCTGGCTGCAGCGTTCTGCAATTTTTGCAGTTTAGCTAATTCACATCCTGGTAACCCAGCAAGCAGAGCATTTCCATAGTCAAGGGTAGAGGTAACAAAAGCATGGGCAAGGGTGTTGGCAGTTTTTTCATCTAGACAATTTCTTACCCTAGATAATTTTTTTACATGGAAGAACCCATTTTTACACATTTTTTTGATTTGTGATTTCATTGATAGTTCATGATCTAGAATAACCCCTAGATCCTTAACAGCATTTGATCTAGGAATTTTAGTTTCCCCTACTTGAATTTCTTCTGGTACATTTTTCTTTCTGAAATCACAGCTTTTACCACATAAAAGCATTTCTGTTTTTCCATCATTTAACTTCATCTTATTCTCTATTAAAAATTTTTTAACCTCTATAATACAGTTTTCCATCGCTATGCAAGACCTCTTTCTAGTTTCTTCAGTTTTAGGGTCAATGGTGATGTACAGTTGTATATCATCAGCATAGATATGATGTTTAAGATCATAATTACCAATGATATCTGATAAAGGCTCCATGTAGGCAGTGAAAAGTAAAGGTCCTAGAACCGAGCCTTGCGGGACGCCATATTTAATGTTAAGGTTTTCAAATCTTTTACCATCAATTGTGACACATTGTTTTCTATTAGATAAGTGTGATCTAAACCATTTAAGAGCAATTCCTGTGATCCCACATCTTTTTTCCAATCTATTCAATAATATCTCATGATCGATAGTGTCAAAAGCTGCTGATAAGTCCAGTAGTACCAGCATTACCGTTTTACCATTATCAATATCCATCAATATGTCATTCTGAACTTTAAGCAGTGCAGTTTCAGTACTGTGGAATTCCTTATATGCTGATTGAAATAGCCCTTGAATTTCATTTCTAACCAGATGACCTACAAACTGTGTAGCCACAGCCCTTTCTATTAGCTTTGATAAATAAGCCAGGTTAGAGACTGGTCTATAGTTTTTCTTTATCAGTTCAAGGCCCAATTTCTTAATTAAGGGTCTAATAATAGCCATCTTTAGGTCATCCGGTACATTTCCCAGTGATATTGACTTGTTTATGATAGCCTTAATTAAGGGCAATAAACTTCCCAAACATTCATTGAGTAGCCATGTTGGAATGGGATCTAATTCACATGACTTCTTTGCGGATTCTTTAATTATTTTTCTGACATCAGAGTCACTTAATAATGTAAACTTTTCTAACTGTGTACTGAATTTGACTTCCTCAGTTTGTTGTTCTATATTTTTGTCAGTTTTGTCCATAGATTCCCTGAGGTTAGTAATTTTATCAAGGAAAAAATTATTAAATTCAGCAGCTAACTCCTTCTTGTCATTGTGTCTGGGGAATGGAGAGTCCTCTTTAGTGTGTAATAATTTATTTAATATTCTAAATAATTTTTTTGGATCAGATTTATTTGAATTTATTATTCCCGAATAATAGTCGTTTTTCGAGTTCTTAATGATATTATTATATTTGTTCCTCTGTATTTTAAATTGTATCTTATCTGAGGAGAGGCCAGTTTTATCATGTTTCCTTTCAAGTCTTCTTTTCTTTCTTTTTTCAGTCCTTACATCATCAGATAACCATGGAGCCGGTTTCCTAATATTGATGGTTTTCTTCACATTAGGAGCATGTTTGTCAAGTACCATTGTCAATTTGTTGTATTTATCAAGTAATTTATTTAGATCTGAGTCTTGATAAGATTGATTATCGTTGAACATCTCCTCAATGTCACTTTTAAATTTATCTATATTCATTTTTTTGTAATTTCTGTATGTTATAGTTTTTTTGTTATTTACTTTAGACTGCAGATTTAAGGTAAGTCTTAAGATATTATGATCTGATATTTTTTCATCAACTATATGATCCTTAATTACATTACTATGTATGCCTGTTATTAATAGGTCGAGCGTATTTCCCATAATATGCGTTGGTTCTGTCACATGAATATGTAAATTATATAGATCTAGAACTTCATTGAATTTTATTACATACGGCCTCTCAGGTCTATTCATATGAAAGTTATAGTCGCCTACTAATATAACTTCATGTGTATATGTGCTATAGTAAGACAGTAATTCACTAAATTCTTCAAAAAATTCTGTGTAAGTATATTTGTTCTTATCAGAAGGCTCAGGTCTGTATACTGTGATAATAGTGCATATTTTATTTTTAGTTTTAATATTTATTTCCATCATTTCCATTGTCGATAATTTATGTGTGTGATTAATTTTCTTTATGTCTATTTCAGGTCTATAGATAATCACCAGACCCCCACCAGACCTCAGGACACGTGGTACATGTTCAATATCATAATTGTTACCTTTAATTTCGCCTCTAATGATTTGTTCATTCATTTCATTAATCCAAGTTTCAGTTATGAAAAAAAGATCAACATTATTTTCATTTATATATAAATTTATCTGTTCCGTCTTGTTTCCAAGACTTTGAACATTGGCTGTTGCAATAATTAGATCTTTGTTCATTTTAATATGTTTATCATATTTAAGTTTACGTTTTGTATGTCTATTCCTTTTGTTATAAATTAAGTTTCTATTAATGTTAGTTTTATTTATATTCTCCTGAGCATTAAGACAACTTTCAAATACGAATCCGGTCAATGACCCTGTGACGTCACTATGTAGGGAATTCTCTTCACCCCCAGCAGATTGCCCCCCACGTCGACCAATCAGATTAAGGGAGGGCGGAGCTAACGTCCGATCACTTCGAGACTTTGTCAGAGAATTAACAATACAAGGGCTGTATACATTTCGACCAGAGTCATGTGTTACAATTTTGTTGTTGTCAGAAAGATATTCAAATCGATTTGAAATCGCTAGTTCTTTTAACGGCGCAGAAAAACCTGTTCCGCTCTCACGGACCGTCCTGAGGTGGGCGTGTCTATTTCGATCACGTGCCAAGGATGAGGCATATGATTGGTTAAAGTGTTTCCTTATGTTTAGTGTGTTAAAGTTGTCACCAAGATGCTTTTCATTAAGAGTGTCCGATTGGGGAAGTCCTTTAGCCCTAGCTATGAATTTAATACGATCATTACTTCTTAATATTTTATTTGAAGATGATGTGCTACCACTGCATACATTGCGATTTGGATTAATCCCTTTTTGGTTTTTGAGATATTCAAAACTTCAGCATATGTGGGCTTTGAGAATTCTGACAGTTTATTTACTATTTCATTTGATTGACTGAGGGGGCATGGAGTTAAGGAAGCCTTTGTTTCAGTGTGTTTAAAATAATTGTTTTTTATTAAAAACCTCGTAAGGCAATATCCCACCGGGAATCCGGTCATTGACCCTATGACGTCATTTCGGGGGGATCCTTCCTCACCCCCAGCAGATTGCCCCCCATGACGTCCAATCATATTGAAGATGGGCGGAGTCAATGTCGGATCAATTCGAGACTTTGTGTGGCAATTAACATTATAAGGATCGTGCTTATTTTGACCAATATTATGTGTAGCCATTGTGTTAGAGTTATAAAGAGATTCAAATCGATTTGAAAGCGATAGTTCATTTAATGGCGCAGAAAATCCTGTTCTGCTCTTACGGACCATCCTGTGGTGGGCGTGTCTATTTAGACCACGTGACCAGGATGAGGCATATGATTGGTTAAAGTGTTTCTTTATGTTTCGTATGTTAGAGCTATTACCGAGATGCTTTTCATTAAGAGTGTCCACTTGGGGAAGTCCTACACCCCTAGCTTTGTATTTAATACGATCATTACTTCTTTTATCTAACATTAATTGACTGAGGGGGCATGGATTTACAGAAGCCTTCATCATATTGTTCATATCACCGATGTCTCCATTGCATTCTTTATTTTCATAATATTTACCTTTATAAATATTAAAATAAAGTCGGCCATATTTTTTCTTTTCATAGGTCCTTTGCAATATGTTTTCATAATATATACCTTTATAAATATTAAAACAAAGTTGGCCATATCTTATTTTATTTATTTTATCTAACGATTTACCTGCAGTTATACCTTTGTATTTTGTTTTGTTGAAATTCAATAAAAGTGGCTTACAGCCCATACCCCCCAGAACACATCATTTATTAGATTTCATTTTCTTATTTTCTAGTAAGAGAAAAATATTCCGAAAATTTCACAGTTATTATTTTACCAAAATATAGTCTCAACCAATATCACTCGCCCGAGATGATATATAGGCTTTTGACTATGGGAATATTTTCTATCAAAAATATTCCAGAAATTTCCACAGATATTATTTTGAAACCAGAGGTTTCCCAATAGATGTGTCAATAAACGCCCAACTTATAACAAAAATATTCCAGCAAAAATATTCCAGAAATTTCCACAGATATATTATTTTTCCAAAATATAGTCTCAACCAATATTACTCGCCCGAGATAATATATAGGCTTTTGACTATGGGAATATTTTGCTCAGATCTTCGAAAAAGCTTTCCACCAAGCTGCAAGTGGCGCGCGATCCTCCGGTAGCAGAAGACGATTCTACATATCAAGGTGAGTTAGAAACCAAATGACCAAGTGAGTGATTCCGTACGAGTTGAGCCTCCCTCTAGTCCTCCCCTGTCAGACCTCACCACCTCCTCTGGTGTGCACACCTCTCCTTCTACGAGTGGTGCCCAAGCCCCGTTGTCTCATACGACTGCCAGTACAGGTTGCACTACTTCATCTGAGACTCTCGCGCTGCGCCCAAAGGATTCTATCTCGTCTGATTCCGACTCAGACGTACAATTTGGTCCCTTCCATATTGCAGACAGTGACCACGAGTCCTTCACTTTTTCTGAGGTACCTGCTCAAATTATTGACTCTGATCAATCAATTATTGACTCTGATCAATTCTGTGGCCATTGCGGTCGAGACTCCCATATGTCTATTCGTTGTCCTAATAAACCCCGTGGCTCCCGTGATAAATTTTCACGTGGCCCACCGCGGTTTGACAACCGGCCCAACGAGCCCAATGGTCGATTTGAGCCTGGGGATGGCCGTGGCCGCTATGATTCCAATAATGGTAGGAACGCCCTTTTCAGAATAGATCCTATCAAGGTAACAGACAAGGCAACGACGGAATAAACAATTCCGGCCGCCCTCCCTTCAACAACCAGCGTCGTTCTGGGCCTCGACCGGACAATAGGTCCCAGTATCAGCAGGAAAACTATTAACTCCTGTCCCGACCTGTGAGCCACGTGATAGGAGTAGTGATTTCTTTAATATAGCAATAAATCAAAGTAAACCAGACATATTGAACGCGGTTCACTGTTATTTTGCAGAGATGCCATCTAGTCCTCTTTGCCCACAGGACGATTCTCGAGTGCCTGTTTGCCCCATCTTCACACCTGAGGAAACCCCTGCTGTTTTAGACAATGATATTAAATTTTTCCCTCTTTCCCAGGATGGTCGAATCAAGACAAGAACAAAATATAGCTCCATTGATGCATTATTAGATACGGGTGCACAATGTAGTATTATCACTCTTGCCTCCTTACATGAATTCTGCCCTGATAATTCCTTCTCACGACAAGTGTCAGCCAGCAAAATAGTGGTTGTGGCGGAAGGTAACTCCATTCCAACCCATTTTCAGACTCATCTTGACTTATTTGTAGGAGATCAATTATGCAATGTTTGCTTTCAGGTGGTCCCTGATTTGCAATACCCTGTTATATTGGGCCGTGATTTCAACTGCCAAGGCAATCATCCATCGTATTCGCGGAATTGTCCTTCCTTTTTAAAAGAGAAGGAAATTCAGCGAGTACGACACACTGAAAATATACCTTTTCCAGAGGCACGGAAGCGAGTAGAAAGTTTATACACAACAAAGACATCTTATGCCAGCTCTGTAAAACCTAAAGAAACAAAATCAATAGCAATTCAGACCGAAATTACATGGCCAATCAATGACAAAAATTATTCCTTTTTTGCAAAATCTTCTAAATCTTCAGCAACGTCCACTCAGACTCAGACACCCACTATCCCAGTAGTAACTCAACCAATAACAACATCTACTAAACCCTCTTCACAAACTCCCTCTACATCATCCAATAATAAAGGTATCAATAGTAATAGACCAATACATAAATCAGACAAAAAAGAAATCAAAGAACAAGTTAAAAGTAAAATAAATAGAACTAAATCCTTAGAAAGGATGGACACAGGTGATCCTCCGGATATGTATTTTACACCTGTGCACTCGAAGCATAAACGTAAAATTAACAAGTGATTATGTTAGATCATATATTTTTTCTCATTATTCTTAATATGGCTATCGGCAATATCATACAATGGAATTGTAGAGCATTTGAGGCAAACAGGCCAGAACTGGAGTTATTAGCCCAAAAATATAATGCATCTGTTATTTGTTTACAGGAAACTAATTTTAAAGATAACTCAACTACATTTAAGGGATATGTACCTTATATTAAAGTTGGTTCAATAGATGCAATGGCGGAGTTTCTATTTTTGTTAAATCCTGTATACCCCAGAGTAAAATAACTTTAAATACTAACTTACAAGCTTCTGCAGTCAGGGTTACCCTGCACAATACATTAACTATATGTTCAATATATCTACCACCTAGTGAGCCAGTTAATATTACAGATTTAAATAATTTGGTAACCCAGCTGCCACAGCCATATATGTTAGTTGGTGACTTTAATGCTCACAACTATCTTTGGGGTGGTAGAAACAATACTGATGCCAAAGGACGTATAATAGAAGATTTCTTAAATAACAATAGTTTGTGCCTTTGGAATGACGATTCTCCAACCTATTTACATCCAGCTACAGGCTCTTTAACATCAATAGATCTCTCCATGTGCACTCCAAATTTATTTTTAGACTATTCCTGGGAAGTAGAGGAAGATCAATGGGGTAGTGATCATTACCCCATTATTTTAAATAACCATTTTCCTCCACCAGATGAAAGAATCCCCAAGTGGAAATTTCATAAAGCCGATTGGGCAAAATTTCAAACATCCTGTTTCAATAGAATAACTCCAGAACTTTTTAACAATGTAGATGATCCTCTTCAAGTTTTTACAGATACATTGTATGATATTGCTGATGGGTGTATTCCCAAATCAAAGCCAAATTCTAAAATTAAAGAAAAACCCTGGTTTAATGATGAGTGCAAAAAAGCTGTCAAGGAGCGGAAAAAAGCTCTGAAAAAATTTAATCGACAGCCAACTCAATATAATTTGCACCAATTTCGAGTAAAAAGAGCTAAAGCCCGTTATATTATTAAAATAAGCAAAAGAAAAAGTTGGAAGGATTATGTTTCCAAATTAAATACGCGTACACCGATTAAAAAATGCTGGGATATGGTGCGTAAAATTTCGGGGAAGGGAGGTGGAGCAAGGATCAAACATCTAACTCATAATGGCCAATTAATTACAAATCCCACTGAAATAGGTAACACAATAGGTCAAACAATTTTCAAGAATTCCTCATCCAATAATTATTCTGCCAAATTTCAACAAATAAAAAATAGAAAAGAAAGAAACCAACTAAATTTTATATCTCATAACTTGGAACAATATAACAAATCATTTACAATAGAAGATTTGAAACTTGCTTTGGATAAATCTCATGATACCGCTCCTGGACCTGATCAAATTCACTACCAAATCCTCAAGCACCTCCCTGATCAATCACTTGGGCATCTTTTAAATATTTTTAATAACATTTGGGAAAGTGTTGATTTTCCTCCTTCATGGAGTGAAGCCACTATTATTCCCATTCCTAAGCCTGGCAAAGACTCCTCAGATTCAAATAATTATCGCCCTATTGCTTTAACCAGTTGTATCTGTAAAACAATGGAGCAAATGATTAATGAGCGTTTAGTTTGGTATTTAGAAACTGCAACTTATATTTCTGTTGCACAGAGTGGCTTTAGAAAAACACGAAGTACCATTGACCACCTGGTACGTTTAGAGACATTTATAAGAGAGGGTTTTTTAAAAGGTGAGCATGTGGTTAGCATTTTCTTTGATTTAGAGAAAGCGTACGATACTACATGGAAATTTGGAATAATGAGCGATTTATATGATATGGGATTAAGGGGTCGTTTACCCCTTTTTATTCAAAATTTTTTGTCAAATAGACAATTCAGGGTCCGAGTTGGTTCATCACTTTCTGATGCTTTTGATCAGGAGATGGGTGTTCCACAGGGAAGTATATTATCAGACACCCTTTTTATTATCAAAATTAACAGCATTGTTGATTGTATGAGGCCTGGAGCAGATTGCTCACTTTTTGTTGATGATTTCAACTTAAGCTACAGGTCCACAAGCATGCATACAATAGAACGACAGCTCCAACAACACTTAAATAGATTACAAGAATGGGCTGATCAAAACGGATTTAAATTTTCTTTAAAGAAAACTATGTGTATGCACTTTTGTAAAAAATGGAAGGTTCACCCAGATCCTGATCTTTTTTTAGGCCAAACTCGGATACCTGTTGTCGAAGAAACCAAGTTTCTTGGACTTATTTTTGACAGAAAATTATCTTTTATCCCCCACATTAAATACGTTAAGAAGAAATGCCAGAAGGCATTAGATTTATTACGGGTTCTTGCCCATACCGATTGGGGAGGGGACCGTAATATTTTATTAAATTTGTATAGAGCATTGGTACGTTCTAAGCTTGATTATGGGTGTATGGTATATGGATCAGCACGTCCATCTTATAATAAAATGCTTGATCCTATACAAAATCAAGGTTTACGACTTTGCCTAGGTGCATTTCGTACATCGCCTGCAGATAGCTTGGCAGTTGAGGCAGATGAGCTGCCTCTTGATTTAAGAAGAGAAAAGCTTGCCCTTCAGTATGCTGCAAAAATTGCAGCTTGTCCAGACAATCCTGCCCATGATACTATATTTAATCCAAATTATGTTGACATTTTTGAAAGTAAACCTAATACAATACCAACTTTTGGTATTCGCATCAAAGAATCTTTACAATCTTTAAATTTAAATCCAAATCAAATAGCTAAATTTCAATATCCAGAGACACCTCCATGGACCCAAGAAACTTTAAATATTAATGTAGCCATGTCAGAATTAAAGAAATACTCAACCGATCCATCCCTGTATATAAATAGATATAATGAAATAAAATCTATCTTCACTGGATATCAGTGTATATACACTGATGGATCGTTTAATGATGACAAGGCTGCTGCAGCTGCTGTTAAGGGCAATCATATTTATTCAGAACGTCTGCCAAATAAATCATCTATTTATTCTGCAGAACTTCATGCTTTATACCTAGCTTTAGATCATGTGGAGACTTCTCCACATCGAAAATTTTTAATATTTTCTGATTCTTTGTCTTGTTTACAAGCATTAAAAGCCAAGGATTGGAAAAACCCATTTATTTTAAATATCCTTGAACGGTATCATAAACTCTGTACTGAGGAAAATAAAGAGATTCCTTTTTACTGGATTCCCAGTCATATTGGAATCCTTGGAAATAAGGCTGCGGACCAAGCTGCCAAGGCAGCATTGGATAAGCGGCCAATAAATATGTTTATACCTTATACAGAATTTAAGAAATATATTACTGTTTTTTTACGTTCTAAGTGGCAATCACGCTGGAACGAAGCTATTTTTAATAAACTACATGAAATTAAGCCCGTTCTAGGCAAAACTAAAGGTGCTATTAGAATTAACAGTAGAGAAGAGTCAGTTTTAACCCGTATAAGAATAGGTCATAGTCATTTGACGCACTGTTATCTGCTTAAAGGTGAAGATCAACAGGAATGTATTGGTTGTCAAAGGGCTTTGACTATTAAACATATTTTAATTGAGTGTATCAATTTTGATATTATAAGAACTCAATATTTTAATGTACAAAGTTTACATAAGTTATTTGATACTGTAGATACTTCTGTGATAGTATCGTTTTTAACTCACATAGGACTTTATAATCAGTTTTAAGGGCAGAGCTTTTGTTTATTTATGTCATTGACTTATTTATCAAGAACTGCAAAACATCATACTGATAAAGTCTTTTAAACAAATTATACATATTTATTATATTTGATTGATATTATATAAATGCTGTTGATAAATCCTTGTGTTATCTACATATTGTATTAACATTTACATTTTGTTTCTAGTCAATATTACGTTTCTATTTTTACTGATTTGGCACTTTATTGTGTCAATGTGAAACCATTCATTCATTCATTCTTACCATTTTTAGGCACTAAATAACCTTAGTGGTTGATGTGCCTCTAAGCAACCATTCATTCATTCATTCATTATAGACAATATAGGAATAATAAGGCAGACACTTTATGCATCATATGGGAGAAGAATCATATTGTCACAAAAAGGTGGAAGCCTTACCAGGCTTAAAAACAATTCATCCTAGCAGAAGCAACACTTCGCCAAGATGACACTTAGTGATCATGAAGACTAAACCATCTTCATCGACGACAGGTTTGTGGAATATGAGGACGCCCTCTGTGCAGTGACATAAAATACAGATGCAGAGACATATTATAGACACTATATTGTTTATATCAATTATAACTCCAATATATATGATGTCATATTCAATCAATTATAACTGCAATAATGAAATCCCTGGTGCCCAATAATTTGAACTTCTGAAATCTGCGAAGAATAATGAATTGATAGGTTTTTTTTCAAAATAACATTTTAGAATTTCTCTTTTTAGCTCTGCTGAGACTTTAGCTCACAGAGCTTTAGGAGTAGGGAAAAAGTCTGTCTGTCCGTCCATCCGTCTATTAACATTTCTTTAAAAATCTTCTACAAAACTACAAGTACTATATCTTTCATATTTTATACAGAGGTAGATATAGAGGTGAAGATTCAGATTCCTTCAAATCTTAGTGATGTCACCATTGACTTTAGTGCAGTGACCTTGAGGTCACAAATTTTGTACAGGGCATATCTCAGCAACCACGTATTAGAGGAAATTGAAACCATATACAGAAATGTCTTATATCAAAGCTGTGCCTCGTCATACAATTTTAGTCATGTGACCTTTGACCTTGACACATTGACCTTGAATTCAAAATTTGTGAACATGCAACATCTCAACCATTAAAAGTGAATAAAAACTTGTTCATATCTGCAATATATCAACTCTCTGTCGAGCACCATATACATTTCATTCAGATTTGACCTTTGACCTTGATAATGTGACCTTGACCTTTGTATTATTGTGAAGGCCATAGCTCATGAATGATGAACTGGAGACACAAAATATCTGTTAAGTATCAACACTATGTTTAAAAAAAAATCATCTCCAAAACTATCAGTAATATATGTTTCAAATTTAATGCATATGTAGATATTGAGGTGAAGATTCAGTTTCCTTAAAATCTTAGTGATGTCACCATTGACCTTAGTGCAGTCACCTTGAGGTCACAAATTTTGTACTGAGCATATCACAGCAACCACTTATTAGAGGAAATTAAAACTTGTATATAGAAATGTCTTAGGTCAAAGCTGTGCCTCGTCATACTTTCTGAGTCATGTGACCTTCGATGTTGACACATTGACCTTTAATTCAAAATTTCAACTTGAGCAGATGATGATTTTGACCAATCAAAATGCATGTTACATATCAAATTTGGCCCTAACTTGTTATCTTGATTCTCATTGGCTATGTTATTCAAAATGGCAGCCTCCTTGACAACTTAGTGATAGCTTTTAGATTTTTGAAAAAATCATGATAGAATGGAAAAAGAACTGAGCCTAATGGAAACTAGATACAATTAGACATCTGAAAATACAACATCTTGCCTACTTTGGGATCTTGTATGGAAAATCATAACCTGGTTGCTTGTACTTAATCTCAGTTCATGTGTTTTCATTCAAGTCAGCAGAGCTATCAACCCATGGTGTTATGTTTTCATACATAGCTTAATTGTCAAATAAAACTAATAGTATCTGTCCGTTTAACACTATATTATAGGAAAGATATACAAAGGGAATGTATTGCCATTTAACACAGTATTATAGGATAGATATATAAAGTGAATGTATTGTCATTTACCACTGTATTATGGGATAGATATATAAAGGGAATGTATTGCCATTTACCACTGTATTATAGGATAGATATATAAAGTGAATGTATTGCCATTTACCACTGTATTATAGGATAGATATATAAATGGAATGTATTGTCATTTACCACTGTATTATAGGATAGATATATAAAGTGAATGTATTGCCATTTAACACAGTATTATAGGATAGATATATAAAGGGAATGTATTGCCATTAACCACTGTATTATAGGATAGATATAGAAAGGGAATGTATTGTCATTTAACACAGTATTATAGGATAGATATATAAAGGAAATATATTGCCAATTTGATGGCAAAGATGATAGAAATAATTGAAAAACGTAAAAAAAAATCACCAAGACGATGAATGCAGTGGAGTCAGCCTTGCAACTTTCATATGAATAAACCGAAGAACCCAAATGTGATCAAATTTAATGAAATCTTATATCATTATAATCAAGCAAATAAAATAAAAGAACCAATACATATTATGGAAATCAACAAATGTTTATTCAAGCATATCAGCATTTTATTGTACATATGAAAGACTATCTGAACAATATATCATCCAGTTTAGTATCAGATTAAACAATATCAAAACAAATATTAAGAAAAAAAAACATAAGGAAAAGAAAAAAAAATAGAATTGAAATTAATGATTTTATGGATTATGTTGAAAACAATTTATTTCTTCTATCATTACCATTATAAATTCCCATTATTTTATTAATTATCCTATTATTATAATGATCGTCTTATTATAATATTATTAATTAGTATTATTATCATTAATAATCATTATTTTTAGTATTAATTTAACATACTTCATAATTAACATTATTTTAATTATCATTATTATTATAATCGTAATTATTATTATTATTATCATTATTATTATTATTATTATTATTATTATTATTATTATTATTTTTATTATTATTATTATGATTATTATTATTATTATTATTTTTATTATTATTATTATTATTTTTATTATTATAGAAAACATATTCAGGTTGACAGGGCAACAACACAAGAGTTTCAATATAGCAAATATTTATGTCTATATTTTTGGCCATCAGAGGCTTCATCTTATTAGTTGTCCTGAATGTATGTTTTTGCGCACCTGCTTTAGTGTTGACCTCTCAACAAGATAAGATACTACATCCTATCAAAACTTAAGGACTATATCATCACAAGAAAAACCTCCATTGATATTGGCTTCAACTTCATTAAGGTCTTGCTTGATCTCGACCAGGTTATCAGAATTCTCGGGCAAACTGGTGACATTGGCTGATATTGATTCAGTTGCATCACTCTTCAAACTCCTCTCACTTTGGGCATTTGGATCTATGCTTTCCATGATTTTAGTTCCAATAAATGTCATGATGAAGAAAAATATAAATCCGCCAGCGATGATAGAAACAGACAAAACTACAAGACTTTTAGTTAGTGGAACTAAAATAAATGCTCCAACCAGAGCTGCCGTATCAATTATATAGATCAGTCCGGCAAGAGTTTGTCTGTGAAGATAGGAACCAATGATAGATCCAAGAGGAGCTCCGATCACAACTATTGGGATACACACTCCCATGTATTCCCAGGCATCTGTAGACACTTCCTGCAATATTACCTGCAATAAATAGTTTTAGGATCTTTAGGCTAAGGCTTTCCATGGAAAAAACATCAACCCAAATTAAATGTACAAAGAAATAATGTACAAAAACCCCAAAGATAGGCCTTTGAATCTATGGCATAAAATGTGTTTAACATACTTTATTATTGAAAACATTTAAAAGCAAATGTGTTCAAGATTAGTATGTTTTTATCTAATACATGACTCTGTCAATTGATTTTACACATACACATAGAATACACATTCTGAAATTTAAAGTGAATTATTGATTGTATTGGTTTGTAGCATTCCGAAGTTGAGTTGGTTAAATGATAAAACCATTTGAGAGTAATATCAAAGAGAACTCTCTTTGCTACCCCAGTATGTCAAGAGTTCGTGCTTTCTGCTGTTAAAATCGAGGCCATTTCTGTTTTCATTTACAATATTCATCACTGTCAATCTTGTTTCTTGGTCCTTATTGTTTGGTGTCATATGCGTTTTTTGTGTGTAATATGTGGTTTTGTACACAGTTAGGTCCCCTACCCACCATGGAGCTCAACAAGGGCATGCCTTTCTGGGCCAGTAAGTCCAAGCCCTGATGCTGTGAGGATACAAAATGTGATATACTCTTGGAATAAAGACCGGTATAACTGACAAACCAGCCCAGTGCTCAACCTGTCTGGATTCCATATCCTCCCTGACATGGCTTGCATCCCAAGGCAAACATGATGCGCATTTAGTCACCGTATACATCATGCAGGGGGCAGTGGGGCTATTCCTTAATCCCCGCACCCTCAGGTGAAGATTGCAGTCAGGCAATTAGTCAGAACCATTAAGGGAATTGGGGTACTATTGTTCTCTTTATAACATACCTGTCGCCAATAGAAACCAACTATTGTATTGAATGCCATCAGGATGACTGATGTAGGTGTTGCTGTCTTCTCTGATACCCTGAATAACAAGGTGAGCACACTGAAACTGCAAATATCTAGTCCACTACCTGTTTTAAAAACAACATAAATATTTACATCAGCAAATGATAGTGTGCCTTTAACACTTCTCTACATTTTAAAACTGGTCAAGACAAAACAGGTTGTAACCCCAAAATATATAAAGAAATATAATGTAAAAGAAATATAAAAAATTTAATAAAGTTCTCACCTGCAAATGCGGTAAATATACCTCCAGCAAAGCCAGTGAGTACCAAAACAAGGCCCTTCCAAATCTTGAAATCTGGGATTGTCTTAAATGCCTTTCTTTTGTGGTAAAGATTCAAAAGGAATAAGGCAAATGCAAATGAAAACCAAATGGAGACAAATCCCATCTTCTTCTGTGCCGGACTTAGAGAAGGATCAATGATATGGAAGCCAAATATAATGCCCACAATGCCCCCTAGTGAGCAGAATATCAAGGCAAACCTGTAAAAAGGGAAAGTCATTGATTCTTGGTTGGCACACAACTGTAGTTTGACAAGTGACTATAATTGTGTGAATGATAAAATACATAATGCAAACAATTACTAAAACAATGAAACATGAATTGCAAGGACTAGGTCAACTCATATGAAAATAATTCAACGACTCTCATATATGCCCCATTGGTTATTTTAATGATGATAATTAGCAGAGGAGCTATATATATATATATATATATTTATATATATTGTGGTAAAGATTATATATATATATATATATATATATATATATATATATATATATATATATATATATATATATATATATATATATATATATATATATATATATATATATATATATATATATATATATATATATATATATATATATATATTCAGTGATGGACATTCAAAGCTTGTTTTTTATATAATCGTAATACCATTCCAGTTGTATTCTCATGAAGAAGATTGTGAAGGCAGCAGCTGACATTCCACATGACTGGATCATGAGGGAGAAGTCACGAGCAATGGAAGGTGAGATGCTGAATGCAAGAGTCATCACTGGGAAAGCAATGGCTCCTCCTCCCTCCGACGTCATCCCTTGAAAATAGAGCAGATATATGCTGTCGGTGTATGTATGGAATTTTGAATCACATTTCCAATATATTTTTGTCATATTGTGGTGAGACTACTTGTAGCAGGTATAATTCTGCCACATTTAATTGTCATGCTACAGGTACAGGCCAGTCACAGAATTTCAAGTACAGATATGTAAATTAAGGCTAATGCATCTGCAAACATATTGAAACTGAGCATAGCCCAAAAGGCAGAACAGTCAGATAATGATGTTCAACTGGGTAGCCTTGCTTGTTCCCTGTAAAGACCGGCCCACTAGCACAGTCGGTAGAGTACTAGTGTAGGATCCGTATCCTTTAATGGTAATATAAGTGGAGGATGGGCGGTGGTGAGTTCAACTCAAACTGCCAGCAATGTTACTTTCACACAGGTTAAAAGGCTTGAAAGTCAACCTGATATGGCCATAATTGCTGAAAGGCACGTATAAACACCATTTCAAAATATTCTATGTAAAGCAGAGCGAAAGCTGGTCCAAAGGATGTACATACACAAACAAGAAGGTTGAAGAGAAGTCACACTTGGCAGTCGAAGCTGAGTCATACTTGTCTTGGCATTGGGTTGCGGCGCAGAGCACCAACTTATTAGCACCAGTTCCTCTGTGGTGATCCAAATGTTGTGGGTTCAATCCCCGACCATCGAAATTGAACTCATACAATTTTACAAATGAACTATTGCCCATGCGAAAGGGTTAACTCGTTGTCCTTGTAATTCTGTGACTGGGTGGGTTGTCAAACAAACATGTCTATCAGAGCTTCAACATCCAGAATTGTGGCACATTTTAATAAGCAGTAATCAGAGTCAATGCCACCATTTACTGACTTCTTGGGAGGCTTTGATAAGCTGTGAGTGATGCGATGTATACATAGATTCCATTTAAAAGACTTAAAATACCATTTGGTGTTTTGTGGTTCTTGATAAATAGGCCAATGTCCTCAGTAAACAAGAACTTCACCCTTAAAGGATTTTTCCATAGAAATCTCCACATTATCTATTGCAAAGCATAAAGGTCAGCATGAAGGTCAGTAGAATAAATTAAAGATGTATATGGCAAACTTTCTGATTAAATATATTACCATTACAACAGCTTATCCATAAGTGTGTATACACTGATATCCAGTAAATATATTTGACCAAACATTTGAAAAATTGGGTTTATCTAGCAAGCAAAATATGACAGCATAATAAATTGCATGCAACAATTAAACGCATTAAACTTCATAAATTGAAAAAAAAAACTAAATGAAAATAACAACAAAACCAAAAATAATAGCCAAAACAGCCATTCACTCCTGCACCCCTCAAATTGAGTTGAGGACTGAACAAAACAAATATTTCTTAATTAAGGGGATGGAGGAATTTTTATCCTGCAAATTGTAAAACATTGCGATATTCTTTTCATTCTCAGCCAAGTAAGTCTCGTTTATATTGAGGAGCTGATGTTACACTTCAAATTCACAACTTTATTCAATATATACTCTGATAATAATAATAATGATAATAATAATAATAATAATAATAATAATAATAATAATAATAATAATAATAATAATAATAAAGATAATAATAATAATAATAATAATAATAATAATAATAATAATAATAATAATAATAATAATAATAATAATAATAATAATAATAATAATAATAATAATAAATTTCTATAGTGCCATTTCAGACCAGGTCTGCTCATGGCACTTTCAAAGGTTATGTTCTCTGTAGAGATTAGTCTTTAAATGCCGTTTAAAGCATTCAATAGTCTTAGCATTTTTAATTTCTAAGGGCAGGGCATTCCATGTCCTTGGCGCATACGCAGCAAAAGCCTGTTTCCCATATGTTTTTGAATTTGTTTTTGGGACTAAATATTCATTGTTTTCATTAGATCTAAGATTTTTTTCCCCAGTTTTTGGTTTTAATAATTTATTTAGATAGCTAGTGGCAAAACCATTTTGTATCTTCCATGTTAATAAGGCAATCTTGAAGTCAATCCTAGCTTCAACCGGTAGCCAGTGTAGATCCATTAGTTTTTGTGTAATATGGTCCCTTTTCTTTAGCTTACCAACAACCCTGGCTGCCGCATTTTGTAGTTTTTGTAATTTAGCCAGTTCACATTTGGGAATTCCAGCCAGTAGAGAATTTCCAAAGTCCAGTGAAGAGGTGATAAATGCATGTGCCAGCATATTTGAGGTTTTCTCATCCATGCATCCTCTTATTCTGGCCAGATTTCTGACATGATAAAAACCATTCTTACAGATTTTTCTTATTTGTTCTTTCATAGCTAATCCCTGATCAAAGATTACGCCTAGATCCTTAACTTTGCTTGATCTAGGAATTTCAGAAGAACCAACTGTTATTTTTTCAGGTATATTTTTATTTTTCAGATCCGAATTTTTTCCACAGATCGACATTTCAGTTTTTCCATCATTAATCTTCATTTTATTATCTTGCAGGAACGTTCTTATTTTACTTATACATTCTTCTATTTCTTTTGTAGATTTTTTATTCCATCAGGTGATTTTGGATCTAGTGAAATGTATACCTGAGTATCGTCAGCATATACATGGTGCCTTAGATCATACTGCCCAATCAGATCTGCCAGTGGTTCCATGTATGTTGTGAACAGAATGGGACCCAATACGGAACCCTGGGGAACGCCATAATTAATATTCATATTTTCCGATTTTTTTCCATCAATGGTAACACATTGCTTTCTTTGTGATAAGTAAGATTTGAACCATTTTAATGCCGCCTCCAATGCCACATCTTTGTTTCAAGCCTATTTAGCAGAATGTTATGGTCAATAGTATCAAAGGCCGCAGAGAGAAGTAAAATAAGCATTACTGTCTTATTGTTGTCAATATCCATTAATATATCATTCTGAACTTTCAGCAGGGCAGTCTCCTTGCTGTGAAATTCCTTGTATGCCGACTGGAACATAATCTGAATGTCATTTCCCACCAAATGTCCTACAAATTGCTTTGCTACTGCCCTTTAATTAGCTATGATAGGTAGACTAGGTTAGAGACTGGCCTATAATTCTTCTTAAGCAATTCTAAGCCCAATTTTTTAATTAGAGGTCTGATTATTGCTTCTTTTAGCCTCTCAGGCATGTTTCCCATTGTAATGGATTTATTTATTATTTCAGTGATTAATGGTAATAATTGTGCCATACACTCATTTAGCAGCCATGTGGGGATGGAATCCAGTGCACATGACTTCTTGGCTGCTTCTTTTTGTAATTTTTTGACATCATCTTCACTTAGCGGTTTAAAGTTATTTAGTCTAGCTGGCTCGTAACTACCAATGACAGAACAAGTGGGTGGGACCATCGATCCCCGCTTCCCAAAATATTTGCCTCTATTCCATTATTTATTTATCCTGTCAGAGCTAAAAGATTCATAATGGCTACTTATTTTTAAGGAAGCGTTCTTTCTGCCATATTTTAATCTTTGTTTCAGGTCTAGGTTTCTTGATAATACACGTGAAAGTGCAAATAATTATACAGAAATCATTTAAACATTACAAACCTGCTATCATTGAACCAAATATCATAGTTATGCTCATGAAGTATTTCTCCCTGAACAGTGGCCAGATATTGTAGGTCACAGCCACACTCCACCAGCAGAAGTGGAAAAAGACAGCTGGTATGATGATGCCCACAAATCTCCGGTGTTTGACCAACACTCGTTGATACCATGGGTCACTATCATTGATCTCCTCCAAGGCAGCTGACTGCTCTGCATTGTTAGCTGGGCCTGTAATTATAACACAATGTTCCACATCAAAGCTATGCATTAATAACTCTTTATACCAATTAAAATATTCTTTAATAGGTTTTCTATTCATGTTTTGACAATTGTTACTTTAAACATAGTTTTTGCTTTTTTTCTGGTCGGCTTTTCATTGATTACTGTTCTGTTATCTGTTGACTACTGGAGACAATCACTTCACTTTAAAGTCATATAACAAGACACAAACTGATTAATTAATTCAGCTGATATTGAGGCACATATGGCCTATTATGATATTGGCTGTTAAGGCTGTGAAATGAAGGAATTTATATGTCTAAATGCGCCATTTGCATGTGTTTACTGGAATGGTTATGATTTTGATAATATAGAGGGCACCACACCCTGGTGACGTCACAAGAGAATTGGTGCGAATATTTGTACTTTATTGTTTTATCAAACATCACACAGCTCTGCTCGCAATACTAACAGACATTTATGATTTACAGACCAAAAACTAGCTCATGGCAAATACGTTCTCTCATGTTTATCCTCTCTTAGAAGGTTAGGCATAATAGACCATATGTCACCAACGTCAATATGGCCCTAATTTGTTGGGAGAATACTGACATGGGCCATATCCATATATGCTTTGAAATAATCATAATGTGTACAGTATAGAGGGCACCAGTGGCGCGAATACCAATGATAATGTCTCAAAGTAAGATTATTATTCATTCATGATATAACATAAATGTATGATTTAACACACCAAAATCAAGCCCAGTGCACTCAATCCATAATACCTTTGTTAATTCCGGTCTGATATATGTCACAATGAGCCTAAATGGTATCGACTACATATGTTTCAGGGTAAAATGCTTGGCATATGTTCCAGGCAACTCCTACTATTTTTTCACATCACATGATAGTCTTGAGATCACATGATAATTCAAGACGATGCAATATTAAGTCAAGGCAATGTCAAGACATTGCAAAGTTAATTCAAGGCAATGTCAAGACATTGCAACGTTAAGTTGAAGCAATGTCAAGACAATGCAACGTTAAGTCAAGGCAATGTCAAGACAATGCAACGTTAAGTCAAGGCAATGTCAAGACATTGCAACGTTAAATCAAGGCAATGTCAAGACAATGCAATGTTAAGTCAAGGCAATGTCAAGACAATGCAACGTTAAGTCAAGGCAATGTTAATACAATGCAACATTAAGTCAAGGCAGTGTCAAGACATTGCAACGTTAAGTCAAGGCAATGTCAAGACATTGCAACGTTAAATCAAGGCAATGTCAATACAATGCAACGTTAAGTCAAGGCAATGGCAAGACAATGCAACGTTAAGTCAAGGCAATGTCAAGACATTGCAACGTTAAATCAAGGCAATGTCAAGACAATGCAACGTTAAGTCAAGGCAATGGCAAGACAATGCAACGTTAAATCAAGGCAATGTTAAGACAATGCAACGTTAAGTCAAGGCAATGGCAAGACAATGCAACGTTAAGTCAAGGCAATGTTAAGACAATGCAACATTAAGTCAAGGCAATGTCAAGACATTGCAACGTTAAATCAAGGCAATGTCAAGACAATGCAACGTTAAGTCAAGGCAATGGCAAGACAATGCAACGTTAAATCAAGGCAATGTTAAGACAATGCAACGTTAAGTCAAGGCAATGGCAAGACAATGCAACGTTAAGTCAAGGCAATGTTAATACAATGCAACATTAAGTCAAGGCAGTGTCAAGACATTGCAACGTTAAGTCAATGCATTGTCAAGACCTGTTAAGTCTTCCAGATTGTGGCGAGACCTTCACCCCTTTGCCAGACCAAAAACATGTTTACTGGACCGAAATGATTAAAGAAAAAAAAATAGCTAATACAACTTTATGAAAGCAAATCCCACTCATATACCAGCTTTGAAAATGACTTGCAAACTTGTTGATGCATAGATTTTGTTATAATATTCACAGATATACATTTCAGACATGAGATCTGATCATGGAAGAAATTATGCCGGAAAAAAATATCGGTCAGGACCGGAAGTCCGGCAATGATCGGAAAGACTGCCTGTTATCCTGCCTGTTAAAATAGGAAAAGGTAAGATTTACAGTTTCTAAAAATGCTTTGCTCTCCAGTGTATGGTTTATATCCTGGTGATTCAGTGTATCGATTTATCCTGAGAATTTTAGGATATACCTAGCTGTTTAAATTTAATATGGAGAAACATTAGCTCGACAGAAATGTGGTGCAAGAGTTTTCATGCCCTTAGTTTATACACAGTATATGCATAATATAGACACATGTTTGAAATCAAACATATTCTTCCCATTTGGTTTGCAGACAGCTTATGATAAAAAGTTCCAGACATGTTTTCATTAAGTGTATTAATACTTAATACTGCATCTATGTGTAGAGGATTTAGAGAAAATAGTGATTATAGATATCTCACCTTCCAGGAAATACTTTTTACACCAAGCACTGCAGCCGATATTGCAGGGAATGGACCTCATCCTCCTTGCCATCTTCAGAAAAATAAAAACCCAGTGATTAACATGTAAAATGTCACTTATTGAAAAGGGGCATGGCATTATGTCGCAGTGACAGGCGTCTTACTTATTTAATATACTTTTTGGTTTTACACATATAATGGTTAAGACCAGTACTTTGAAAAAGGTGGACATCTACAACGGAGTGCCTGTTGGATATCACAGTCCTAGGTTTATGCTACCATTTGTTTTGTAAAAATCCAATTGAAAATTCCGCAGTTAGTAAAACGAAAAATAAGGCATTGAGTCCTGGTTACAGGTTTATATCAAATGCTTTTAAGGCTTAATAGTGTTATAGATGATATCGATAAAACCGAATCTCCACATGCAAAGTAGACATTTAACTCTAATGTCTATATCAATATTGACTTTGCAAAAGTGATTCATTATTTTTGTGCTCCTTTCACGTGTATGAGATAATCTGATTGATTTGATCAATCTTCCATTTAATAGTGTTTATGTCCTAGTAATCATCATGTGTTTTTACAGTATAATATTATATATGATTATGGATGTTGAGGTCTGGAATATGAATGATGATCACCTTACAGCTATTTGGCATAGATAACAAAGTTATTCGCTCTTCTCGTCCAAAATTCAGCAAGTTGCCTCAAGTTGCCTCTTCCTACAGGTATTCTCTGTGTATTTGACATAAGATATATACTGAAAATTGCGGCATCATATATAATTATATATATCTACTTTGGAATGTAGTTGAATGCAACCTGTAATCTAAATCATATATTTGCGAAAAGTTATTTACTAGTTACCAGTTCACTTTTCGTAACATTGTAATTTAATGATATATATATATATATATATATATATATATATATATATATATATATATATATATATATATATAAACAATTTCACCAAATTAGATCACTTTGTAAGCTTCTGAAGAGGGGACAAGACATATGGAATATGTCCAATTTTTAATAAGGAATTAGTCATATTTTATTTGTTCTAATTGCTCTTTATAATTGTTCAATTAGTGAAAAAATCAGGAGATTTCAATCATCTCTTATCATAATTTGTAATTACAAAATTTCAACAATATTTGTTTCACCTTTAAATTTATTTCTTTGTCATTAAGATGTTTTGTGACAATATATAACTAGTAAGTAACTTCCCGCACCTGACAAGTGCTCTTGGCTAAATAACTGATAAAAAATGACTATTAGCATATTTGGCGCAGCCCAACACATGAGTTTTCCATTAATTGAAGCCAGCAAAGATTAAAATCTTGGAAATAAAGAGCTTGCACCATTGTTCATATTCATAACCTTCACAATGCAGATAACATCTCAATGAAACTTAGCAGCAGATTGTGGTTGACTCTCAACAAAAAAAAACAATGAAAAATATATGCCTGTCTCCAGGTCAATGAATTCACCCCGGACTCCTTGTAGCGTAGCAGAGCGTTCTAGTATCAATGGTGAAACCATTTTCTTGGTCATTTCACACACGCACAATTGACCACGAGCGTGAAGTTTATTTGATATTGGATATTTTTTCAAAATGTACCAAAATTTATATTACTATGCAAACATCTAGGATCAAGTGAAATTCGGCAAAAAAAAGGATATATATCCTGTTTAAGAAGGATATATCCCTTTTACTCTGACAAAACTGAATACTTTAAAAGATATGTCAGTTTCAAAGTGTTGTGGCACTGTCTTAACAAATTTTTAGAGGCTAAAGGGGGGTTAGACATGCTTGAAGCATCAATATGTGGGGCAAAATCTGTGGGTAGCAGATATGGCCCTTCTCCTCTGACAAAGTCGGAAATGGGTTTATCACCAAAAACTGGGTTTCTCATTTTCTAAGAGTTGTGGCACTGTCTTAACAAATTTTGAGAGGCTAATGGGGGGTTTGACATGCTTGCTAGACATGTCTAGAATAGCTCCTGAGGCATCAATATGTGGGGCAAAATCTGTGGGTAGGAGATATGGCCCTTCTCCACTGACACACTGAAAAATCATAGATTGTCATATATAGCACTTTCAAGTGTTGTGGCACTGTCTAAACACATTTTGAGAGGCTTAAGGGGGCTATGTTTGTTTTACATCACTTTCAACATTTTTTCAGTCATTTCATGATGAGAACTACTTGTAGCAGATATAGTGCTGCCTCACTGAATTGTCATGTCGTAGGTCTTTGACATGGTAACCCACCCGGTCACAGATTTACAAGGACAACGGGTTAACCCTTTGGCACGGGCCTCAGCCCATATGTGAAATTGTAACATGAGTTCAATCCCGGCATGGCCGGGGTTCGAACCGACAATCTTTGGATCACCACAGAGGAACTGGTGCTAATAAGCTGGTGCTCTAACCAACTGCGCCACAGCCCATGACCCTTAATGGGGCTAAGACATGCTTGTTAGATATGTCTAGAATAGCCCCTGAGGCATCAATATGTGGGGCAAAATCTGTGTAGCAGATATGGCCCTTCTGATCTGCCAAAGTCGGAAAGTACCACCAATACTTGGGTTTATCACTTTCTAAGAGTTGTGGCACTGTCTTAAACAAATTGGAGAGGCTAAAGAGGGGTTAGACATGCTTTCTAGACATGTCTATAATAGCTTCTGAGGCATCAATATGTGGGGCAAAATCTGTGGGTAGGATATATGGCCCTTCTCCCCTGACATACTGAAAAATCATGTATTGTCATATATAGCACTTTCAAAGTGTTGTGGCATTGACTTAACAAATTTTGAGAGGCTAAAGGGGACTATGTTTGTTTGGGGTTTTACATCACTTTCAACATTTTTTCAGTCATTTCGTGATGAGACCTACTTGTAGCAGATAAAGTGCTGCCTCACTGAATTGTCATGTCGTAGGTCTTTGACATGATAACCTACCCGGTCACAGATTTACAAGGACAACGGGTTAACCCTTTGGCACGGGCCTCAGCTCATGCAGATATGGCCCTTCTCCTCTGACGAAGTCGGAAATGGGTTTATCACCAAAAACTGGGTTTCTCACATTCTAAGAGTTGTGGCACTGTCTTAACAAATTTTGAGAGGCTAATGGGGGGTTTGACATGCTTGCTAGACATGTCTAGAATAGCCCCTGAGGCATCAATATGTGGGGCAAAATCTGTGGGTAGGATATATGGCCCTTCTCCCCTGACATACTGAAAAATCATGTATTGTCATATGTGGGGCAAAATCTTTGGGTAGGAGATATGTCCCTTCTCCCCTGACATACTGAAAAATCACATATTATCATATATAGCACTTTCAAAGTGTTGTGGCATTGTCTTAACAAATTTTGAGAGGCTAAAGAGGGGTTAGACATCCTTGCTAGACAAGTCTAGAACAGTTCTTGAGGCATCAATATGTGGTTCAAAATCTGTGGGTAGGAGATATGGCCCATCTCCCCTGACATACTAAAAAATCATAAATAGTGTAGGATATAAATTACACATAAGTATCATGCATTTGGGTAGTTCATATGCCTCGCTCATTGCCATGCCGGCCTAGCCAGACAAGGAAGACATACAGCACCGAATAAAGGTAACTATTGTGTCGTGTATATCCTGTGTCTGCAGTCCTTATTACCTGCCTCCTTCACCTGGGTAGATAGGGTAGCTAGGATCCGTGCCCCGACTCACAGCCAGCGAGTTAACGGGTTATACCTATTGTACAGTACAGTACGGTAGAGTAGAGTAGAGTAGCTATCTGTGGTAGAGTATTGATCCCCGTCCACGTCCCCCAACGACGGGTACTCTCCATCAGTGGGTAACAATAGCACTATCAGAGTGTTTTGGCACTGTCTTAACAAATTTTGAGAGACTGATGGGGGATTAGACATGATTGCTAGACATGTTTAGAATTGCTCGTGAGGTATTAATAAGGGGGGCAAAATTTGTGGGTAGGAGACATGGCCCATTTCCTCTGCCAAAGTCATAAATAATCACCAATAATTTGGTTTATCACATTTTGTCACTATGTTAACAAATTTTGAGAGACGAATATGGTTTATCAATGCTTGTTACACATGTTTAGAACAGCCCCCTCAGGCATCAATATGTGGGTTCAAATCTGTGGGAAAGCGATATAGCCCTTCTCCCCTGACATCCTGAAAAAATAATATTTATTTTATCCTTTCAGTTCAGTTTAACCATGAGATGCTGGAAACCAAAAGATCAGAATTGGTTTGATCTCAACCTTATGTGAATATATACTGTTATTATTTATTAACTTAGGGCATGAAAACTCCTGGCAATTTGATGTTTCAAAGTAGATTGATTAATTGATACATACATTCAATAATTAGGTATAATGTAAAGGATATGATCCAACCAATGCTAAGATAGTAAAGCATCTCTGGAAGCTGTAAAACTTAACTTATGGCCAAATAGTTCTAGTGTTGAAATATGGGTTCAAAGAAAATGAGAAAAAATTAAGCGATGTAACACTCTATGAATAAGATTAATCCCCAGGATATTTACAACTTTTGCATCCCCAGTTGTTTGATTGCACATGATATTACAAAGAAAGTACAAGGCATTGTCACACTCAACTGAGCACAGGATAGAACACTATTCATTTCCACAATTCCCTCAACTGGAACACAGACATTTCTGATATTTGAACAAGTGATGTGAGATATTAATAAATGTAAGGCAAGAGTAAGTTTTACAACACTGAAGTAAAGGATTGGATGACACAGAACAAATATATCAACACTTCAAGGTCATGAAAGTACCTAATAACTTTATATGTGGGTTAAATATGTCTTCATCTGAGCATTACTTGTTTATTACTTAAGTCAAAATACCTGACAAAAAGAGGAAAGTTTCAGGTCAGGGTATCAGCAGTAGAGATTTAAAATGTGAGGAGGCATCATGCTGAGAATGCTAGCTTGCTGAGATTAGTAATCAGATTAGTTGGGTGTGTGATCACTTTCACATGTCTAAAATAGTGGGCAAATTACGGAACATACATCTGAGCATTGTTTCTTCACATATCTCTTTATTTGAATTATAATATTTGACAATTAAAATAATGATTGGAATATTTGATTGTTTATTTTTGAATATAGAAAGCATAAATTGTGATTGTTAATAGTGTTTGAACAAGTTTGAAACTGGAAAACTATTTTGGAGGCATTGACACCATTTTCAAGAGTTGGTCAAATATTGACTACTTCACATTTTGAAGATCTTGAATATTGTTTTGGAATAAATAATATACCAATCTAATAGAATGCATTAAAGAATGAGCAGTGTTTGCAGGTATTTTAGAGAAAAATAAATAAAACTTCATATTGATAAAAAAATTATACAATATTCAGAGAAATAAATATAACTCATTGCTGAAGTCATCCCAATTTTTCTCAAATTTGGTTGAAGAAAACAAAGATGACCCTAAAATGCTTTTTTGGGTCATTGATACAGTCATGCATAAGAATAGTGACACACCAATACCTCAATCTGATTATGAGATCACACAAGCTGAGACATTTAATGGTTTCTTTCTTGATAAAATTGAGAATATCCGCCAAGGACTGAATGAAACACCCACTTGTGCAAATCTGCCACCAGGCGAGCAATTGTGCCATACCCCTACATAGTCAAACACTGCTCGACAGATTATCACTAACAATGAGTGAAGTGCACAAATTGATCAAGAAGTCAGCTAAGAAGTCATGTGAACTGGACCCCATCCCGACTTGGCTTCTACTTGATCTCATTGATGACCTTTTATCTATCATTACTGCCGTCATAAACAAATCACTGACAGGTTCAGCAGTATCAGATAACATGAGAATTGCTATCATTGCTCCCCTCTTGAAGAAACTGAAATGCTGATCTGTACTGATAGGTACAGTACTTCTGCTGACAACAATATCCCTAATCAGAGTAGGTGACTATCAGAGTAGGTGACTCTGATATCACACCCTGTGAGTCAGTTGTTGACCTTGGCATCACCTTTGACTCCAGGATGGATATGAAAGCACAAATCAAGAAAATGTGCAAAAAGGGATGTTACCACAT
Source organism: Amphiduros pacificus (assembly GCA_949316495.1). Taxonomy (NCBI): domain Eukaryota; kingdom Metazoa; phylum Annelida; class Polychaeta; order Phyllodocida; family Hesionidae; genus Amphiduros; species Amphiduros pacificus. Next base: position 14,336,542 of record OX439011.1, on the reverse strand, counting down.
CAGACACTTAGCTGCTATCAGACAATGTCTAGATGAAAAGACAGCTGTAACATTAACCCATGCTTTTGTAACATCTACCCTATACTACACGTGCGCGCGCAACATCGATGGTGGTCGTGTTTTCGGGAACTGGCGTTTCATAACGGAAAAAACAACCGATTATTAGTCGAATTAAAAGTTGTAACTAAGTTTACTATTCATAATAACGTACTAATAACGCCGGTGTTGCTGTGCGATTGGAAATTACCAGGGGATGTGCATAATCTGAGTCCCTGGTCTAAACTATCTGGTGGCGGAAAATAACCGAGTTGACAAACATCGCCATCTTGTAACTTACCTGAGCTGATTCTTAACTAAAACTGCAAACGCATTGAATCGCTCTGTGGTGACCCAGAACAGTTGATGACGAGTCAAATAGAACAAAACAGACAAGTGTGAGTAAAACAAAATAACTGATTACATAATTTCGCGAGTTGAATTGACCGACTCGAAACTCCAGGTAACAAAGGCACACCTAAGTTCAAATTTCGCGCCATACCTCACTTGCAGCGAAATTGGCAAATATTAAAAAGCATGGAACATCCTCAAATAGACTATATGAAATCCCGATGAACAGTAAAGTGAACCATTATTACGATTTTACTACGTCAACAAATGGTAGTACTACAGCCCCTCGTAATTACTACGATACACCTAAAATTAGCACATTCTGTTCTATAAATAACTCATCAGGAGGATCGAATAGCGTTTCTAAAAATGACCTCAATGAGATCACGCTTAATAGTAGACTCAATGAAACTATAAGTAAACAAAGGGAAAGCGAATCAAACGGTGACGCTATATCACATGATCACTTAGACTCCGCCCCTTTTTCTCGTGGCACAGTACAACCTGAGCATACGAATCTGATATCAAACAATACTGCATGCATATCAAGTCAGAATGGCGCTAATTCAATTGGAAACAATGATAAACTAAACCAAGAATCACCAGCAACATCTAATCAAACGTTATTAAATAATAATCAGAGCATAAAGTCACGAATCGAGGGAAGCAAGACCACGCCCACCAATCCTGTGATTGGTCGCTCAGCGAAGCATGTAAATTATGGGATGGAGAAACCTCCATTCATAGATTCACCAAGGTCAAGGACGAGCGTATCGGGGAATTCCCTTCTGCCTACTCTTAATGGAAACTTAAATTGTCACAATACAGAACAGAGGCAAAACAGTTATAAGAATGCAAAAAATGGAAACATTGTAAATAAACTTCAGATTGCAACAGCTAATGTGCAAAGCCTGGGAAATAAAATAGATCTGCTCAACCTATACATGATAGAGAATCACATTGATATTTTCTTTATCACTGAAACTTGGATGAATGAACTTAATGAAGTAAAAATTAGAGCTGAACTTGCGAAAATTAATTACAAAATCGAACATACTCCCCGGCTCATAAGAACGGGTGGTGGAATTGGAGTCATTTACAAAAATGAATTAAATGTTGTTAAAGTATCAAATCAATTTAATTTGTCAACCATGGAATTAATGGAAACTAAAATCAAGACTAACACTAAAACTTGTACGGTAGTGACTATATACAGGCCGGAACCATCTGACAGGAACTTGTATACTTACTCTACTTTCTTTGAGGAATTCTCTGAAATTCTCTCCTACTACAGTACATATAAACATGAGGTGATATTAGTTGGAGATTATAACTTTCATCTTAATAAACCTGATAGACCAAATGTTATTAAATTTAATGAGATATTAGATCTGTATAACCTTGAAAATCACATCAAAGAACCAACACATATATTGGGTAATACACTTGATTTATTAATCGCAAACATCGATACAAACTTAATAAATAATCATATAGTTCATGAAAAAATATCTGATCACGACATAATAAAAATATTATTAAATATGAATGCAACGACGAAAAACAAAGAGAAAATAACATATAGGAATTACAAAAAAATGAACATTCAGAATTTCAAAGATGATATTGCAGAGAAGTTCTCTAATGAGTACCAATATAATAATGATGACCTGGATGAACTTTTACAGAAATACAATAGTCTGGTAAACATACTAAATAAACATGCGCCTCTGGTTGAGAAGACCATAAACATCAGGAAACCGGCGCCATGGTTATCCGACGAGATTCGATCTGAAAAGAGGAAAAGGAGGAAATTAGAAAGAAAACATAAAAAATCTGGTTTAACTGTGGATAAAGAGCTGTTTAAAGCTCAGCGGAATAAGTACAATAATATGATAAAATCATCTAGAATCAATTATTTTTCTACTATCATAAATGAAAATAAATCAGATCCAAAGAAATTATTTAAAATCTTAAATAAACTACTGCACACCAAAGAGGCCACGCCTTTTCCAGTACATAGTGACATGAAGGTCTTAGCGACAGAATTTAATGATTTCTTTTTAGAAAAGATCACTGACATTAGGGAAAAATTAGATGGTGGTGAAATAAGCCCTAATGCCCGAAATGAAACGTCACATACTCTACAAGAAGAGGAAAAATTCATTTCTAGCCTGGAAAACTTCAAACCATTGTGCAAAACTGAGGTCATCAAGCTGATTAGAGAAGCAGCAAAGAAGTCCTGCGAACTTGATCCAATACCCACCTGGCTCCTAAATGAATGTATGGGCGACCTGTTACCACTCATAACCAATATAATAAATAAATCAATTACACTTGGGAAAATGCCTGATGCCCTGAAAATGGCGATAATTAGACCATTACTGAAAAAATTAGGTCTGGAACTTATTAAAAAGAACTATCGACCAGTATCAAACTTGACATATCTCTCTAAATTAATAGAAAGGGCTGTAGCAAATCAATTTGTTGGACACCTTATATTAAACAATATAAATTGTATCTTTCAGTCAGCTTATAAAAAATATCATAGCACGGAAACAGCATTAATAAAAGTGCAAAACGATATCCTCATCGACATTGATAAAAATAAGACAGTAATGCTAGTTTTATTGGACCTATCGGCGGCATTTGACACAATCGACCATGAAATCTTATTAAATAGGCTCAAAATGAGATGTGGTATTAAAGGCACCGCTCTATCATGGTTCAGGTCATACTTAACTGACCGAAAACAATGTGTAACAATACAAAGTGAAAAATCTGAAATTAGGGACCTACAGTATGGCGTACCTCAGGGATCAGTACTGGGGCCAATACTGTTCACGACATATATGGAACCACTAGCGGATATCATATCACCATATGGACTGAAGCACCATATATTTGCTGATGACACCCAGCTCTACATCAGCTTCGATCCGTTGAGTTCATCTGAAGCGGAAAAATCTACAAAGGAAATGGAAGAATGTATAAAAAAGATAAAATTATTCCTTGTTGAAAACAAGATGATGATAAATGATGGAAAGACGGAAATGATTATCTGCGGTAAATGGTCTCATCTTAAGAGTACAAACCTCCCCGTGAGTATTACAGTGGGGGAATCAATTATTAACAGATCAGATGCTGTGAAAGATTTGGGAATAATTATTGATAATAAACTATCTATGAAGTCGCAAATTAAGAAAATGTGTAAAAATGGCTATTTTCATGTAAGAAATCTTTCTCAGGTAAGAAACTGCCTGGATGAAAAAACGGCCAATACCTTGGCCCATGCTTTTGTCACCTCCACACTTGATTATGGAAATTCACTTCTAGCGGGACTACCTAAATGTGAAATATTAAAACTGCAAAAATTACAAAATTCTGCAGCAAGAGTAGTGGGGAAAATAAGAAAGTACGACCACATAAGCCATAAATTAAAAGAACTCCACTGGCTGCCTGTATCAGCGCGGATTGACTTTAAGATATCACTACTAACATGGAAGGTGCAAAACGGCTTTGCCCCAAAATATCTTTCTGATCTACTGATACCTAAACAAGCTACTAGGTCCCTCAGGTCTAATGAAAAGAATGAGTATATTGTCCCTCGAACAAATAATAAAAACTACGGTGATAGGGCTTTTTCAGTTTACGCACCAAAGAAATGGAATTCCCTACCATTGGATGTAAAAAATTCAAAGAAACTAGATGCGTTTAAATCAAAACTGAAAACGCATCTTTTTAGAGAGTCGTATTTAAACAGCGCCATGAGCAGACAATGTCTGGAATAGCGCTATATAAATTTGTTATTATTATTATTATTATTATTACTATGGAAATGGCCTCCTGGCAGGTCTACCAGGATCTACAAGCATATGGAAGGCCCTCAATGGTAAGGTGCTGCCTTACTTACGTGATCAACTCCAAGTGAAACAGGGTGATAGGTGCCTAAGATCTAATGATGGAACTTCCCTATCAGTTCCTAAGACTCGTCTGAAGACAGTGGGCGACAGAGCCTTCTCATCCATCAGCCCTAGACTTTGGAACTCTCTCCCTAGTGACATCAGGACTAGTTCTTCAGTCACCTCCTTTAAGAGCAGACTGAAAACTCACCTGTTCAGAAAACATGTTCTGAACACAGCGCTATGAACAGACTTGTCTGGTATCAGTGCTATATAAATTTTATTATTATTATTATTATTATTATTATTATTATTATTATTATTATTATTATTATTATTATTATTATTATTATTATTATTATTATTATTATTATTATTATTATTATCATATGTTAAGGGTTGATGAACACCTTGGCTAGGTACAGTTCATGTTTCCTTTGAAATTTGGATCCAGCCAAAATGTTCAGTGAGCGTTTTTGCCATGATATATATTGAAAAGTGAAAGCATAACATTAGACCTGTGATACACATGCTATTGCTGAAACATTTGAAACTTTTGTATTGCACTGGATATATTCACAGATGCTCAATGTTGGCCTTATGACCAACAAACTCAAAGTTTAAAATCTATGATAAAATCTTGAAAAAATAGTTTCTTTGTAAACGTATCTCAGCTCAAAGAGAATCAGATTTTATATTTTGTATTCAGTATAAAGTTAATTTTTTATATTTTCTATGTTGGCATTGTTTAAAAATTGAAATAAGCTCAATTAAGTTACATTTTTTTGCTATGTTGCTTCCAGTTTTGTTTTCTCTATGAAGTTATTTTATTTTATTTATTTTTGTATTTTCTCAATCTTCAAAACAAAAACAACAAAAATTATATGTTCTGACTTTCATATCGCTCAAATAAGATCCAAACATAAAGATTTCAACTATGTTTTTTGTCAATATTTTTTATACATTGTGCCTAAACAAAAAATATTTCAATTCTATATATTCTGATGTGCATATTGCTACAATAAAACTTCAAAATGTTTTCATGATCAGCATGAAAAAAATACTTGTCCCAATCAGGAACTGAACCCCATTCCTTTAGCATTGGAGACAGATGTCTTGCGCATTAAGCCATTTCGAAAAGTATGACTTGATTTTCTCATTGGTAAATCACAGATAGTCATTATCTTTATCCCTTTATCAAGTTATTTTATAAAGGAAGATATTCAGTAGCCCAAGTTAAACTTATGGACAATCAAAAGAAGTTGATATCTGTAACACATGTTTCATTTAAATCTAAGACACCATTTTCTAGTTGATTCTCAGTAGGTAGCTATATAAGATTCGCATCTAAATATTCACATTGAATATGAAGCATGTCATTTTAATGTTCAGACACATTTTTCATATTTAACTTAAAAACATAAAACAGGAAATTGTAATAAAACAAGGAAAATCACTGATTGGAGTGGTGCATATTTTTCTGGAGAAGTAATCCACTTGGAGCTAATATATATGTACTCAATGAAATCATGCATATCATAAATCAAGGCCACGGGCCGTGGCGCAGTTGGTTAGGGCTCCAGCTTATTAGCACCAGTTCCTCTGTGGTGATCCAAAGGTCGTGGGTTCGAACCCCGGCCGTGCTGGGATTGAACTCATGATACAATTTCCCACATGATCTGAGGCCTGTGCCAAAGGGTTAACCCGTTGTCCTTGTAAATCTGTGACCGGGTGGGTTGTCATGTCAAGGACCTGCGACATGACAATTCAGTGAGGCAGCACTATATCTACTACAAGTAGGTCTCGTCACGAAATAACTGAAATAATGTCTAGAAAGCATCTCCTACCCACAGATTTTGCCCCACATATTGATGCCTCAGGAGCTATTCTAGACATGTCTAGCAAGCATGTCTATTCCCCCTTTAGCCTCTCAAAATTTGTTTAGACAGTGCCACAACACTTTGAAAGTGCTATATCTGGAAATATATGATATTTCAGTATGTCAAGGGAGGAGGGTCATATCTGCTACCCACAGATTTTGCCCCACATATTGATGCCTCAGGAGCTATTCTAGACATGTCTAGCAAGCATGTCTAACCCCCTTTAGCCTCTCAAAATTTGTTTAGACAGTGCCACAACACTTTGAAAGTGCTATATCTGGAAATATATGATAATTCAGTATGTCAAGGGAGGAGGGTCATATCTGCTACCCACAGATTTTGCCCCACATATTGATGCCTCAGGAGCTATTCATGTCTAGAAAGCATTTCTAACCCCCCTTTAGCCTCTCAAAATTTGTTTAGACAGTGCCACAACTCTTAGAATGTGCTGTATATGGTAATATATGATATTTCAGTATGTCAGGGGAGAAGGGCCATATCTCCTACCCACAGATTTTGCCCCACATATTGATGTCTCAGGGGCTATTCTAGACATGTCTAGAAAGCATGTCTAACCCCCATTTAGCATATCAAAATTTGCTAAGACAGTGCCACAACTCTTAGAATGTGCTGTATATGACAATATATGATATTTCAGTATGTCAGGGGAGAAGGGCCATATCTCCCACCCACAGATTTTGCCCCATATATTGATGCCTCAGGGGCTATTCTAGACATATCTAGCAAGCATGTCTTACCTCCATTTAGCATATCAAAATTTGTTAAGACAGTGCCACAACATTATTTCAGTCATTTCGTGATGAAACCTACTTGTAGCAGATATAGTGCTGCCTCACTGAATTGTCATGTCGCAGGTCCTTGACATGACAACCCACCTGGTCACAGATTTACAAGGACAAGGGGTTAACTCTTTAGGCACGGGCCTCAGCTCATATGTGAAATTGAATCATGAATTCAATCTCGGCATGGCCGGGGATCGAACCCACGATCTTTGAATCACCACAGAGGAACTGGTGCTTATTCGCTGGCGCTCTAACCAACTGCGCCACGGCCCGTGGCCTTCTACTTAATCTAGTCAACTATTGACGAGTATAGAATGAAACCAGAGAATCTCTATCATACTGATATCCACTAAATCAGTATTGATCTTCCAATCCTCTTCATTAGTGACTACAGATGAGGGATATCAGGTGTAGATTATCTTATTTTATTACTCCTGCATTGATCTACATTGTACATACAATATAGTATACAATGCAAATGATATTGACTCTCTTTACTTGTTTCGCTTTTCTTAAACTCTCTTTTCTGTGTCTCAAAGGGATGACTTTATTTCTGCCATTCTGGAAGCCAGGGTTCGAGCCTTAGGTACTAAATGATCTAATAATAAACTGTTTCTCATTCACGTATGGTCGTGTTCAGGGGTTAGTGAGCTCTGAACCAATCTGGGCGGTAATCGAAACATATGGTCTGACGTCAAAACATTGTTCTGAACCTGGGTGGTTCTGTTATATATCAACTTTTTATATCTCACAAAAGCATCAAAGTCATCACAACATTGCACAAATTTCATTATAGTTGAATGTGTAGCAGTGTCTCTTTACTGATAGTGCAAATTTTATGATATATTTATAACGTTTTAAAGGTAATATTTGTGCTCCCAAGTCAGGAATTATTCCTTGTTATGCAATCTTAAAATGGGAAACATTCCTGTATTACAAATATGCAAAAATATCGTTATAATCAGTTTTAGATGATCATATCCTTATATTTGTAACTGAAGAACGTGTTATTTTCTTGAATAATAGATGCTATACTTGATTTATGAAGATTAAAAAAACGTTTTCAGTCCTAGCCATTGTCCACTGTACGGCAACGCTCAGATACCACTCAGATTCGCTGCGATTGTGACCATCCTGATGACGTGATTTAGCACCCAGCTTTGTTGTGACCGTCCTGAATGACGCGATTTGACCAGATTGGTTCAAAATTACTGCACAGATTGGTTCGAAGCTCTCCCACACCTGGTTTTTATATGTCAATTAAAATTGAAAGGCGTGGGGCATTGAGTACCAGAAGCAGGTACCGTCTAAAGGGAGAGAGGCATACAACATGAATATGAAGATTTATAATTTTTTAACGTTTTACAGTTAAAGAAATATGACTGACGCATCATAGTGTTGATCATGGGTGTTTATATGATGAGATAATTCCCTGACTTCTGGTTTTAAACTGAATCACGGTCTCATTTCATACAAAGCTTAGTATCCTAAAAATGTATGCTCATTGACTTTAAACATTTAAATCAGAAACAGGTGCATGGGCGAACCTCCCATTTAACGGATTTATATATCACCAGATCTACACTGATCTGTTTACAAGCCACAGTGAGTAAAAGGGGATGAAAGTGTTTGATGGCATACTCCATTTGATGGCATATATACTTTTCTGGAACTAATGTTCAAGGCACAAACCAAATACATGATATGCTCTTCAGCAAAGTTCGGTGGGGTCGTAACAATGCGTGGACCCTTTTATTCAGGGGAAAGAGCATCATATTTGTGTTAATAGGTGTCACAACACTAAAGATCATTTGCAATGCTCTTTCATAATTAGTAACTGCAAACATCAAAGGATAGGTGACCTGTGTATTGATAAATATAGTCATGCGCAATGGGAGTAGCAAATGGTGACTGGTAAGAAGCCTCTGAAGTTTCCATTTACTAATATCCCCTATTACCGCCCATGTAATAGACTCTCCTATTTATATTCCGATGCCAGTCTGTTCATTATATTCTTTATTGATCTCGGATATTCAACAAGCACAGAACTATTTCAAACCATTAGTTTTTGAATATTGGAGGTCGTTTCAATAAAAGTCCTATTAGTGAGACAAAACAATTAGTCAAGACTATTAGTGATAAAAGACAGTTAGTTAGTCAAGACAATTAGTCAAGACAATTAGTCAAGACAATTAATGAGACAAGACCATTTGTGAGACAAGACAGTTAGTGAGACAAAGGGGAAATAAAGAGTATTGATACTAATTGACTCCTTATTCTTTTGTTGCCTTTAATTTACTTGAGTTTCAAAAGCATTATCAGATCCGAGAGGATTTTTTACTCACTTCACAAGCATATCAGTTTATTGTCTGTGTTCACCCGTTTTTAATACTGCAAAGTGATCGTGTATCTACAATTTATTTTTCCAATACCTAGTCTTAAATGAGGTAGTGAAAGTGAATGGAGCTCCGCCCTCTTTGACCATACGTCGAAATCCCATAAGACAAATGAACAAAACAAGATGTGTGCTGTCTTTTCACTACAGAGGATGAATAACCCATCATTCTTTTGATCGAACACCGCCAACACACGGTGCACACTGTGTGTACGAAACATCACCTGGTGTGTCTACACAAAAAAGAAAATATATACTCAATTCATTAGCTAATAGGACGAGACCGGCGCTGGCCAAATAATTGTCAAATATTGTAAGGCGATTCTTCTCTGTCACATTATAGGAGTAAAAAGCATGTGAATGTCCTTTGAATGGGATTGTCAATTAACACATGTATTGCAGCTTTTAACGTGTGTTTGTGATTTACAGTACTTTCAACATCATATCAGTCATTTCATGATGAGACCTACTTGACATGACAATCGATCCAGGTTCAGACATACAACGGGTTAACACTCCAGGCACGGGCTCAAGCTCATATGAGAAATTGACACATTTTATCCAAGAGTTAGTGATATTGAATAAGTGATTACGATGGGATTGAAGTGCGATGGTTACGAGACCCCGTCAGCCTGCACTGTACATAGTTGTTACTGTAAATGTACTGTTAGTTAACAGTACGCCCTGTTCACGTCACATTTAAATTTCCTTTGTTAAACGATATAAAAGGAACATCCAGTTGACGTTTGTTTGGCATTGCCAAAGCAAATCTCACGAGATATAAATCTATCACCATCTAACAAATCTCTTTCAAGATTATCAATTTTTTTTCATTTGCTGAGTGGGTGAACCTTTCTTATGTTAAGATATCATGTTGAATTCATAAACATTATGGGTTCTAAATTAATATTTTGTAGGCAATTAACAAACCATAAAAGTGTTTTGTATTTTTGTTGTTGCTATATTTGGTTCAGTGTCAACAAATATATGGATTTATGACACGTATTGTTGATTTGCCAGCATTATAATTTTATGTATAGCTATATACCACAGAAGATGCCTACAGAAGATGCCTACTTCCAACAGTGTAGCATGAGCCCTAGCTGGTTGTCTTTATGTTGTTGGTATAACTACATGCAGTTCAGTGTCAACAAACATTTATAATGGAAAGTATTGTTGATTTGACAGCATTATTGCTGTAAAAATACCGAGGCTGATATTCTTGACCTACCTCTAACAGTGTAGCCTGAACCCTGGCTGACTGTCATTATGCACAGATGGGAAAGAGGCCGCCCTGATGTCTACAACTACACAACCCATAGCATAACAGCATACAATGCTCTGAGAATGCTTTCATCACAGATTACTTGCTTCATAGCGGTAAGCCTTTTAACCTCTGGGTGCCGTTCTGGTAATATTCAGGGGACTATAGTGAACAAGACATTCACTCTTGGTATGACGCTTCCATGGATGGCCGGTTGGCCTGTCGGTCATGTGATAGGCTCTGCTGTTATCCTGGGCATAGAGGAAGTACATAGGAGAGAACTACTTCCGGGGTATCAGGTCGACTGGACGTGGAGGGACAGTCAGTGTGAGCCAAAGAGAGGCATGCAGATGGCCATAGACATGTGGGACTCCGTGCAGGACCTTGATGCGATAATAGGGGATGGATGCAGTGTGGTCTGCCAACCTGTGTCCCTCCTAGCGGCCGCTTGGGGCATTCCAATGGTCTCTTTTGGTTGCACCAGTTCTAAGCTTTCAGATAAGTCTGTGCATCCGGTGTTCTCCAGAGTAGAAGGCACATGGTTTAACCTCGCTCCGGTCATCAATGCAATTACAGAAACATTTGGATGGTCCACAGTGGCAATATTAACATCCCCTGAAGACATATGGAAGTTAACTTCTGAAGCTATAGCTCAGGAAATGTTGAAACATGGAAAGCAAGTCACATTCAGAGTGTTTGACAACACCATGCAAGGAGACCATGTGGTTCAGGAAAACATAAAGGTTATTATCTGTTATTTACAATAAAACATAGGCAAGTTATCTAATCGCTATGCTAATCATTTGTATTTTGTACTGTTTCTGCTAATTGCTTCATAAAAGATCATTTAAATCCTTTGTCATGGCATGATTGTACCGATGATCCTTTTAGCCAATCGGCATTGGCTGAAAGGATTGAATTTGTCTTCTCAATCCTCATTGGTTGATATTTGCCTTGTTATTCAAAATGGCAACCTCCTTAACAAATCAGTGATAGCTATTAGATTTTTTAAAAAGCATGACAGAAAAGTACAAATTCGTAGCCTAATGGCAAATAAATAGAATTGGTCCCTTGAAATCACATCTTACTAATAGCTTAAAACTCCGACCAGTAGTTTCTGAAGAGATCAAAGATGACGGCAAGAAAATGTCTCCCTCCTCACTGCAGAAGCTGTGCTACGCATAGCTAAAACATTGGTATTACAGAGTCCTCCAACTGGTTATCAATGGATGTGACATGCCTGTTTAATAATGCAAAACAAAGACCCTCAGTTACTCGTCAGAATGAGTTGGGCATTTAGTCCCAGAGACGGATGGGGATTATAATATTGTTTTTCAAAATCATTTTTGCATGTAAACCTGATGTATTTTGAAAACATTCATGATTAGAGAAATTCATGCTGTCAACGTTAATTGGAAATAAGTAATAATGACCAACATACAAAACAAAATGTGTCCACTAATAAGAAAAAAAAGAGCTTGTAAGTCTTAAATGTCTTAAATTCCAGATTTTATACTTTCCTAGCTATTTTACTTATATTTAGGTTATAATTTCATTTCAATCTTGCAGAGTTTGACAAGTGTCATGGAGGATATACAACAACATGCAAGAATCATCTACATCATGGCCTACCTAGCGGAGGTCCGTAACGTGCTGGTGGTAGCACATGACCTTGGCATGCTGGAAGGTCAATATGTGTTCTGTGCTGCAGAGAGTCATCTGATGATGGGAACACAGTGGACATATAGGCCTGAGGTGTACCCAGAACTCACCCCTGGTATACTCGGCATCACAGTCACACAGGCCTCAGGAAAACAGTATGATGATTTCTTACAAAAGGTCATCGATAGATTTAATCATCCACAGTTTAAGGACGTGTCCCACCTCCCGAGCTCAGCAAATATATCACAGGTTAATACCTACGCAGGTATATATTGTTTACTTTTTTATAATTTGCAATATATTGTTTACTTTTTTATAATTTGCAATATATTTAATTTTGTTTTTTCCATATATAAATATTAAATTCTTCCCTGACACTGATTTTAAATGTTTCAAGAAAGTTTACCAAACAAAAGTTAAATGGCAACATTTGTTTAAATAGTCACAATGTAATATGGGGAAAACACTTGTCTGTATCCCTAAAACAAGAAAGGTGACCAATTGTTTGTATAAAACATTGTCTTTACGACCTTACTGGCCTATAGTGCAAATAAGGGTTACCATCTTCTTTTTATAACATAGATGGTTCCTTTTGGCAAGGCAATGCTTGTCAAAGAAAGGAACTATCTGACTGTGTTATTCTGTGATCGGTACGATCATGGGGAATGTGTATTCATTTCCTGTGGTTTGTGTTTCGGTTTTTTTCTCTGAGCAGTGTGGTACAAGCAACTGACGCCAATGTGGAGTGTTCGTCGTGTGCATGCAATAGATTACAATTTGTGCATGCGTCCCGGTGTATGAATACATATTTCAAAGAAGTGAACAAAGAAAAAGAAGTGTGTGATGTAAACAAAACAGAACTTCAAAACTATATCATTGTGTTCGCCCATCGTTGCATAAAATGATCACTTTTAATTGTTTGGAAATGCTTTCCAATCGATAGCACAAGGAATATCTAGTACATTTAGTTAAAATTTGGTGTAAATCAGACAATTAGAACAGAAATGACAGTCAAAGGTCTAATCGATGATTTGTGGTAGCGCCTGAGCTATATTAGAGGAACTTAACATATCGAGACTGAAAAGGCACAACTTTGCATACAGTTGTGCTAAAGAAATCGTTCATATACCAAATTATTTTTTTTCCAAAGATGATCAAAAATAATGTCAACCACCCCATCATTTTACAATGATTTGACAAGCGTTTTTGTGTTTATTTAAGTTTTATCTATTTCAATTTTTGTTTTGTTTGTTGTAATTTTTGTTTTGTTTGTTGTAATTTTTGTTTTGTTTATATTGCAATTTTTGTTCGGTTTGTTGCAATTTTTATTCAGTTTGCTAATTTTTTTCCCATCCGTGTTACATGTGGAGCACCACTTTTTCTTCTGTCATAATTGAATTTTAGAGTGTCGTTTGTGCATTTCCGATTTAAAAAAAAAGTATTTGGTGAAAATATATTAATACAGAAAATTGGGTATATCGGGGATCCTTTACGGAAACCACTTATTGCAGGGTTTTTACATGATGCAGTACTATTATGGGCGTATGGTGTTAACATAACTCTAGCCAAAGGCCAAGCACCAGATGACGGTTTCCGGATAACGCAGAATATCCTGAACTTTACCTTTTCCGGGATCTCAGGGAGTGTCGTTATTGACAACAATGGAGATAGACGCATGGATCAAAGGTATCATTCAGTCTATTTCTTATACTTTAATGCATTCACTCGATTTGAATTGTGTCTTTTGATAACTTATTCAACACAGGTTATAAGCCGCAGCTGCCACTGGGACACCCATCCATACTCCTTTCAAAGATTGGCTGGGGATCTTTCTTTTGCATTATCACATTGTCACTACCTTTGATAACCATTTGTGGGCAACTGTTTGAAGTTAAATACAATTCATGTAGTATCATTCCGCCTTTCTCAATTGGAGTCTAAAGTCCTTGATCCAACTGGAGGTTGAACCTAAACCATATGTACTTTATGTGGGATACAGCTTTTTTGTGAACAGAGTTTGCACGCTTGAGCATATTCAATTACAGCGCTTACATGTTTCAAATTAAATAATTGTGAAAAAAAACATTTCATTCCAGGATTATTATCATACAGAATGATACCTTTATTCCTATTCTGGACTGGTCAGCCACGGAAGAGAAGATTTTCAAAATTTACAAACCACAGTCGGCATCTGATTGGTCAGGAATCACGTGGTATGGTCACCATGACGTCCCACGTGACCACCCAAGATGTGGCTGGCATGGAGAGCTTTGTAAAGAGAATGATGACTTTGGAGACTCTACATTGGTGATGCTACTGATGTGTTTGTGTCTGTTCGTTGTTGTTTTAGTAGTTTTTCTTGCTGTGAAGAGATATCAAAACCAAAGGACGCTGCTCGAACATTTTACAGTTGCCGTAAAGTGGTCTGATATAGAAATGACCTTGAGAGATGCAAGGACGATAGCAGAACCCTGTCCAGAGCCATTAGTGGCAAAGTACCAAGGACTCATTGTATTGCTAGAAATGATAGGATGTTATGCCGTATCCTTCAACAGCAAGCAGATACAGGCTGAGTTAAAACAAATTAAAGAGTTGAAACATGAGAATATCAATGGCTTTATAGGAATATGTAATGAGTCGCCGAATGTTTCTATTCTTGGGGATAATGCATCAAGGAAGAGTTTGAGACAAATCTTAGATGATCATGACATTCACATAGATTTAGATTTCAAGGTTTCATTTTGCAGGGACATAGCAAGTGGTATGCTTTACCTGCACCAAAGCCAGGTGCGCACGCATTCTAGGCTGTCCAGTTACGCATGCGTCATCGACCGTCACTGGACTTGTAAGATTACTTCACACGGCCTCCAGACATTAAGGAAACAAGCCAATGGCTCAACAAAGGTTGCTAAGGACTTTTGGTTAGATTTATGGACAGCCCCTGAGCAGCTCAGACAGGAATATCCTCGCACACCTACTCAAGAAGCCGACGTTTACAGCTATGCTATCATTCTCCAGGAAGTGTTCACCCTCGCACTGCCCTACGATGTGACTGAGATAAGTGAGGAGACTGTCCAGCCAATTGTTGCCAGATTAAAATCACAGCTCAATCCCATACTGAGACCGGACGTTAGAACAGAAATCTGTCACTCAGGTTGGGTAGATCTCATTTGCAAATGTTGGCACGAGAGACCTCTCTCAAGACCAAGTTTTAGCACAATTCTTAGAGACATAAAGAAGCTAAACACAGGGAGAAATAGAACTTTAGTAGACAATATTCTTCATAGATTAGAACAGCATACAACTAAGTTAGAAGAACAGGTGTCTGAAAGAACTAATAACCTGCATGCTGAGAAGAACAAAATGTCCTGTTTGCTGTCTGAGTTGCTGCCTATTAGCGTAGTAAACAGTCTCCTCTCAGGCAAGACCATAGAACCAGAAAGCTTCGATTCTGTAACAATATTCTTTTCTGATATAGTTGGATTCACTCGGATATCTGCACGTGCATCTCCTGTTGATGTCATCACGATGCTAAACAACATGTACACATTATGTGATGACGTCACTTCCGGTTTTGACGTGTACAAGGTTGCAACTATAGGCGATGCCTACATGGTGGCAAGTGGGGTGCCAGTCAGAAATGGCAACAGACATGCGGCAGAGATCTGCTGCATGGCGCTCGCATTCCTGCGTCTGCTTGATCACGTGGCAATACCACATATGCCAAATGAAAGACTACACATGCGCATAGGAGTTCACAGTGGCCCCTGTGTATCCGGAGTGGTGGGAACAAAGATGCCGAGATATCTGCTCTTTGGAGACACAGTTGAGATTGCAGCAAAGATGGAGTCGAGTGGGAAGGCCATGTGCATACAAGTGAGCCAGGCAACTGCCTTGTTTCTCTGGGACCCTCCAACAAATTATAGGACTTTCAATCTGGACAAAAATGGTACCCTATATATCAAGGGTAAAGGCGAAATGAACACATACTGGCTCATCTGAGGATTGAGGAAAACCTTAAAGTAAACTGATGATACTGGTTTAAGTTAATTAATAACTTGAACTCAATTTGTTTTGATTTTATTTGAGAAGTTGGCCGCTCCACTTATGTCTCGTGGGCACTCCTTCACATTATGGCAAAATAAACAAAATTGTTTGCATTTATAGAAATGCCCAACATGTTCTTGAGGCACATACGACCTATACAGTAGAGGCCAAAGTGCATGCTACGATATCACAGGAGATTGTTGATGTGATATCACGATATTTTGGTCATAAAAGTCTGATAAAACTGTGAAGACACTATATCTGCTACAAGTAGGTCTCATCACGAAATGACTGAAATAATGTTGAAAGTGATGTAAAACCCCAAACAAACAAACAAACAAAGACAGAAATAAGATTATCCTCAAGTGCGGGAAATTAATTTTGGCTTTCATGTTTTTTTTAAAACAGAATCATAATCATAATATTTAATGAACAAGAAGCCTCATATATTTATATTTAATAATTTGACAAAAAATCTTAACAGTTGTGTGGGATGGGGCAGGGACATGTGCAAAGTATTTAGTCACACACCACCGCCCCAACATCCATTAACCTGACCTTGGCACACTTCCCTCTTTACAGCTGATAATCATAAACCTTGTGGCAAGACTTGAAGAAGTAAATGTCAAATTATCCTACAGAACTACTGAGATATCAGACATCTTGTTTTATGCAAGCATGTGTATGTTAATATTTACAAAGGTTACAAATAAATTACAAAAATTTGCCCTTTTCTATTTCATCTTTGTTCTTATAAATTCAATGAGATTTGAATTGTAAATTAGCACATTTTGGCTTCTTATAGGGGCTGCTAGAAATAAGACAGTGGTATAGCAGACCTGTCTTGACATTTTATGAGGGGTTCACATTAACACCACTTGAAATGATTAATGATGCATGTGTAATTCATCGCATTAACCATATCGCTGTATAATGGAGCATATACTTTGGGCTCTACTGTAAAGGCGTTGGCTGGTAAGGCAAGGATGAATATCTCAATTTGGGCCGTTAAAATGAATCCACCAGAATGACCATGATTAAATATAGAAAATCTGGTGACTTAAGAATTAGTGTGAAAATGTATGCATCACTTTTATCATACATGACACAGATCTGCTGTTAATATAATAATAATAATAACAATAATAATAATAATAATAATAATAATAATAATAATAATAATAATAATAATAATAATAATAATAATAATAATAATAATAATAATAATAATATTTTCGAGATAATGCTTTCTATATAGATACGTCTTAAGCTTTTTCTTGAAAGTGTTTACTGTTTTACAGTTCTTCACTTCAAGGGGGAGGGCATTCCAATTTTTCAGCGCATACACCATGAAAGCCCTATCTCCATAAGATTTCATATTAGTCTTGGGGACAATGTATTCATTCATATCATTTGATCGCAGCCCCAGACTTGATTTTTTATAATTCAATAACTGAGATAAATATTGTGGGGCAAAGCCATTCTGTACCTTCCACGTCATTAAGGATATTTTAAAGTCAATCCTAGCTTCTACAGGCAACCAATGCAGATCCATAAGTTTTTGTGTAATATGATCTCTCTTTTTAAGTTTACCTACCACTCTGGCTGCAGCATTTTGCAGTTTCTGCAGTTTGGCCAATTCGCACCTTGGTAAACCGGCAAGAAGTGCATTACCATAGTCCAGGGTGGAAGTCACAAAAGCATGAGCAAGGGTATTTGCAGTCTTTTCATCTAAACAATTCCTAATTTGTGCTAAATTTTTTACATGAAAAAAACCATTTTTACACATTTTTTGGATTTGTGATTTCATAGATAATTCTTGATCTAGTATAACCCCGAGATCCTTGACTGTATTTGATCGAGGGATTTTAGTTTCACCTATTAAGATTTCATTTGGTGAATTACCTTTTCTGAATTCACAGCTTTTACCACATAAAAGCATTTCTGTTTTTCCATCATTAATCTTCATTTTATTTTCTATTAAGAATTTTTTTACCATTTTAATACAGTTTTCTATTTCTTCACAAGACTTAACTCTAGTTTCTTCAGATTTGGGATCAATGGTAGTGTATAACTGTGTATCATCAGCATATATATGATGTTTGAGACCAAAGTTACCAATGATATCAGATAAAGGCTCCATGTATGCTGTAAATATTAAAGGTCCCAGAACCAAGCCTTGCCAGACACCGTATTTAATATTCATATTTTCAGATCTTTTACCCTCAATTGTTACACATTGTTTTCTATTTGATAAATATGACCTGAACCATTTCAAAGCAGTACCCTTAATACCACATCTTTTCTCCAATCTATTTATTAGTATATCATGATCAATAGTATCAAATGCCGCTGATAAGTCAAGTATTACTAGCATTACCATTTTACCATCATCAATATCCATTAAGATGTCATTTTGAACCCTGAGCAATGCCGTCTCAGTGCTATGAAACTTCTTATATGCTGATTGAAATAGACATTGTATCTCATTTCTTACAAGATGACCTACCAATTGTGTAGCTACGGCCCTTTCTATTAATTTTGATACATAAGCAAGACTCGAGACTGGTCTATAATTCTTCTTTACCAATTCTAGGCCTAATTTCTTAATTAGGGGTCATCTTCAGATTATCAGGCATGTTTCTCAATGAAATTGATTTATTTATAATAGCCTTTATTAGTGGCAATAAATTACCCATGCATTCATTAAGAAGCCAGGTTGGGATGGGATCCAACTCACACGACTTCTTTGCAGATTCTTTAATTAAATTCTTAACTTCTGAGTCATTTAACAATGTGAAATTTTCCAAATGTGTATTAAATCTGACTTCCTCAGTTTGTTGTTCCGTATTTTTATCATCTTTGTCCATAGTTTTTCTAAGATTTGTAATTTTTTCTAGAAAAGAATTATTAAATTCTGAGGCTAACTCCTTTTTTTCGTTATGTCTTGGAAAGGGAGTGTCCTCTTTTGTGTGTAATAATTTATTTAATATTTTAAACAATTTTTTTGGATCCGATTTATTTGAATTTATTATTTCCGAGAAATAAGTTTTTTGAATCCTTGATGATATTGTTGTACTTGTTTCTCTGTATTTTAAATTGTATTCTATCTGAAGAAAGACCAGTTTTATTATATTTTCTTTCGAGTTTTCTTTTGTTTCTCTTTTCCCTCTGTATATCATCAGATAAACATGGAGCAGGTTTCCTAGTATTTATGTTTTTTTCTACATTAGGTGCATGTTCATCAAGTATACTTGTCAATTTGTTATACTTATCTAATAAGTCATTGAGATCTGCATCATTATAGGATTGATCTGCACTAAACATTTCTTCAATATCTCTTTTGAAATTATTTATATTCATTTTCTTGTAATTTCTATATGATACCATTTTGTTGTTGTTTATTTCAATCTGGAGATTCAAAGTGAGTTTTATTATACTATGATCGGATATTTTTCCATCCACTATGTGTTCCTTTACTATATTACTATATATGCTTGTTATTAATAAATCTAGCGTATTTCCCATAATATGTGTTGGTTCTGTAACATGATTATGTAGATTGTATAAGTCCAAGACATCATTAAATTTAATTACATTAGGCCTAAGAATTCTGTGTAAGACGTATTTATTCCTATCAGAGGGCTCAGGTCTGTATATTGTAACAATAGTGCATATTTTATTTTTGGTTTTGATATTTGTTTCCATCATTTCCATTGTTAATAATTTATGACTGTGATTAATTTTCTTTATATCTATTTCAGGCCTATATACAACAGCCAGGCCTCCACCAGACCTTAGTGCACGTGGTATGTGTTCAATATCACAGTTATTTTCTTTAATTTTGCCTCTTATTATTTGTTCATTCATTTCATTTATCCAAGTTTCAGTTATAAAAAATAAGTCAATTTTATTTTTGTTAATGTATAGATTTAACAGTTCCGTCTTATTTCCAATACTTTGTACATTGGCTGTTGTAATAATTAAGTCTCTATTTATTTTATGTGTTTCATTCTTTTTAATCCGGCCATTAAATATATATATATATATATATATATATATATATATATATATATATATATATATATATATATATATATATATATATATATATATATATATATTGTTACCCATGCCACGCAAAATCCGCCCACTCTCTCCAACCAGTGAGATACGAGTGTCACACATGTCTGACAACGTTTTCCAGATGGGACAACCTCCGGCGACACTTAAAAAGAGACCAAAAATGTTCTCTGATGTCGGAGAATGACATCACATTGTTACCATTAGCTGAGGCCACCACAGGCCACCGTCATAGTCAGTCTACACAGGCCTCCACCCCAGAGACCACAGACTGCACACACAGAGATAGTAAGAATCCCCCTTACGTTTACAAATTCACTAGAAACAAAATAACAAGGACAGAACCTTGGATTGAAAGATTAGTAACATTCCTATAAGGTTACCAACGTTCTAGAAATATGATCAAACATCCACTTCATTTTTCAGATATACCAATTGAAGACAAGGGGACAGGGTACCTTGAGAGGATAGAGGATCACTCACCTCTACCCTCGAGGGAACCACCGTCTCCCCAAGAGAAAATTTCCATGGCCCCCCAAGACCACATAAATTTTGTGGACCTTTGGGAGGACCTTGAATGGGACACACAAAAAAACCCCCCACAGCCTACATGAAGATTCTGGATCAACTCTTCCAGATTCCAGTCGACGACCAAGCCGTCTGAACAGCTGTAAATCACCAAAAACTATCTCAACAATACAAACTATGAACTATATGTAAAAATAAGAAACGAGAATCAAAATTACAGAAACGAAAATAAAAGTTTCTTAACAAAAAATGTTTCTTGTTCTCGTTCCATCCCGCCAAAATAGACGGGAAAGTATTTAATTATACAACAAAAGTACAATACAGATACGCAAATAAGAAATGACCAGAAAAACCGGCTGAGAACCCAACAAAAACTAAGGTATATTTCCTATGTTTAATATTACTAAAAAGAATCCTGTCGCTCACAAAAGAAAGACACGGGAACAGAAATTCGTTAAAAAATGGACATTCCAACCCCGCGCCGGGGCTGTACGAAGCGCAAAACAAACAAAATAGTCTGGCAGCTTGAAGGGAGAGGGTCCGTATAATTAAAAAGAATTAATCAACAAATCAAACAGATTCGTTTTGGTGCAAAAAACCGAAACACAACCCAAAAAACGCTAGCGTAATCGACCAAAACGTGGTTTTAAAGACATTATATCGCTCATATAACACTGTATGCAGCTCCCTTCGAGGGGGGTCCCTCACAGCACCTCCATAATGAGGCAAAGAGACCCACAAATACCTCTGCTCCAGAGGCGCTGTGAGAGGAGGTGCAGCACCTCCAGAGGTGCTAGCACCTCCTCAGTTTTCATATATAAACAAATCATAGGATAACGCAGTCAGTCCCCATCCAACTGAAGAGATCAAAGTGATCGAAACCGTTGTTGGTCTTGGTAGGGACTGCGATCGTTGTCGCAGACTTTTCTTAGGATCCTTGCCATTTTCTCTATTGTTATTATTTCATCCTAAGATGTCGGAGCCATCCAAATCCTCATCTAGTACGCATCTCACTGAAGAGATTGCCCTACTTACCACCAGCTGGACCAGTATAACTGGTCCTGCCTCGACACAGTCCATGGTTACAGTCGTCGGCATAGATACCGGGACAATTGAGGTAGATCCCGACAAAAATGGGAGGCCTTTCAGGCATACCTTAAACATCAGGAATAACCCCCTTGGGGAAGGGACCTCTGGGCAGTCGTCTTCCAACGCTAAACGCAGGCGTTCAGACGATAACGCCCCTCCAGCGAAGAAAGGGAGGTTCAATATCCCAACGGCCCATGAGGGTATCTACAAGAGAGCAAGGAATGCGGTAGCCAAGCACGCACGGTACCACGCTATCCATACATCGCTACTCAAATACGTAGCGATGGAAGGCCACGTCATACCACGCCGCCTCAAGGTAAATAGAAACCCACGTCTTTATATTCTCCTGTACAATATCACCCATAACAACCATCTTATGAGGTCCAACAAGACAATGGAACAGAGCACCATTGTCGATTATGCCCAAAATATTAACAATGGCCTGTATATATACACTGCAGCACACACAATCGCTCACAGGAACAAAGCCTCCCATCAAGGGAAACAATAGACACGCTGATGCGTGTTTATAAATCCCGGCTGCATTCATATAGCCCACTCAGGCGGACTTCTAATACGAAGCCCGAGCACCCGACTCGGGATTTTTTTACGATCTCGAGCACATTATCAAACGGGAGTCCCGCAACCCCCAAAACAAAGATAATACCATATACTAAAATACACCTGTAACACACGAAACCTAGCCTACCCCGACACTTGCAATAAAATGCAAGAAACTATATGTATGGGGATACTTACAGAACTTTCTAAGAGAGAATCAATGAACATTTAGGCTATACACGGAGAAAAGAATGTGACCAAGCTACAGGCCACCACTTCAACCTACCAAGTCACTGTATAGGTGACATGGAATTTCAGGTTATCAACATCCTATACAAACAACCAATCATCCACGACCTAACACGGATTGCCAGAGAACTGGAATGGATAGACAAGTTGAGGACATTCATACCAAACAGGTTGAATGAAAAGGGGAGATAAAGAGATTATTTTCCTACCCTATGCAGACAAACTATTGAAAAATAGATTCCAATCTAGTCCACAATATAACCCCTAACGGCTAAGAATACACGATCAAACACTGAACCACACCATTAATTTTAAATAGGTTCTAAACTACCGAAAACCCGGAGAAAATTGTCATTTTCTGAAAATAACTACAAAAAACTATTTCGGGCGCGTAGGAGTATTCCAACTCAGCGCTAAGGCAAATCAAGCAATCAATCCCTTGAAACGCTGACCGCATTCGATTTTTCTCACGCCGAGACAACATCGGGAGCCAAAAACAGACATATCCCGAGCGACGGTGCAAAGCAAGAACACCGCCGTCGCCCCAGCAACCGTAACAATACACAATGGGTCCATAGCAACCACTCAGCACATAATGGCGAAACAGACCACGCACAAGCTGTGCGTTACGTGCGGCAGATCTTACTCTACAAGCAGAGCGATGCTACGCCACGCAAAATCCGCCCACTCTCTCCAACCAGTGAGATACGAGTGTCACACATGTCTGACAACGTTTTCCAGACGGGACAACCTCCGGCGACACTTAAAAAGAGACCAAATATGTTCTCTGATGTCGGAGAATGACATCACATTGTTACCATTAGCTGAGGCCACCACACGCCACCGTCATAGTCAGTCTACACAGGCCTCCACCCCAGAGACCACAGACTGCACACACAGAGATAGTAAGAATCCCCCTTACGTTTACAAATTCACTAGAAACAAAATAACAAGGACAGAACCTTGGATTGAAAGGTTAGTAACATTCCTATAAGGTTACCAATGTTCTAGAAATATGATCAAACATCCACTTCATTTTTCAGATATACCAATTGAAGACAAGGGGACAGGGTACCTTGAGAGGATAGAGGATCACTCACCTCTACCCTCGAGGGAACCACCATCTCCCCAAGAGAAAATTTCCATGGCCCCCCAAGACCACATAAATTTTGTGGACCTTTGGGAGGACCTTGAATGGGACACACAAAAAAACCCCCCACAGCCTACATGAAGATTCTGGATCAACTCTTCCAGATTCCAGTCGACGACCAAGCCGTCTGAACAGCTGTAAATCACCAAAAACTATCTCAACAATACAAACTATGAACTATATGTAAAAATAAGAAACGAGAATCAAAATTACAGAAACGAAAATAAAAGTTTCTTAACAAAAAAATGTTTCTTGTTCTCGCTCCATCCCGCCAAAATAGACGGGAAAGTATTTAATTATACAACAAAGGTACAATACAGATACGCAAATAAGAAATGACCAGAAAAACCGGCTGAGAACCCAACAAAAACTAAGGTATATTTCCTATGTTTAATATTACTGAAAAGAATCCTGTCGCTCACAAAAGAAAGACACAGGAACAGAAATTCGTTAAAAAATGGACATTCCAACCCCGCGCCGGGGCTGTACGAAGCGCAAAACAAACAAAATAGTCTGGCAGCTTGAAGGGAGAGGGTCCGTATAATTAAAAAGAATTAATCAACAAATCAAACAGATTCGTTTTGGTGCAAAAAACCGAAACACAACCCAAAAAACGCTAGCGTAATCGACCAAAACGTGGTTTTAAAGACATTATATCGCTCATATAACACTGTATGCAGCTCCCTTCGAGGGGGGTCCCTCACAGCACCTCCATAATGAGGCAAAGAGACCCACAAACACCTCGACTCCAGAGGCGCTGTGAGAGGAGGTGCAGCACCTCCAGAGGTGCTAGCACCTCCTCAGTTTTCATATATAAACAAATCATAGGATAACGCAGTCAGTCCCCATCCAACTGAAGAGATCAAAGTGATCGAAACCGTTGTTGGTCTTGGTAGGGACTGCGATCCTTGTTGCAGACTTTTCTTAGGATCCTTGCCATTTTCTCTACCCATGGTTTGTGAGTATCCGTCGTTGGGGGACGTGGACGGGGGATCAATACTCTACTCTACTCGCTGGCTACTGTGAGGCGGGGCACGGAACCTAGCAACCCTATCTACCTATATGAGGTGTGAGGTAATAAGGACTGCAGACACAGAATATACACTGCACAATATCTACCTTTATTCGGTGCTGTGTATCCTTGTCGGGCTAGGCCGGCATGGCAATGAGCGAGGCATATGAAATACCCAAATGCATGATACTAATAGAGTCCTGAGAATACATAAAACACCCATGTCCATGTGGTCACGATGCTGAGAGTCGTGGATCTTCTAGGCAAGTGGACACTGGAACTCTGCACTGAACTGAACACCGTCTAACAGTTGCGGGGCCTTTTAAAGGAACGTTGAGCATCATGTGTGTGGGGTCTGCCTGCGTGGCATCATTTCCTTCTACGGGGTTTCGCATGGACTCCGTCTGCCTGCGTGGCTTCCTTTCCCGCTACGGGGTTTCGCACGGGCTGTGCACGTATTGCCTGCGTCGCGTGGGGGAATCACGTCATCTCTTATGCCCGGTGAGTCATCTCTATGTCCGGTGAGTTAGGCAATGCAACAGCCTGCACTTGTTGACTTCACGCGGCACACAATAACTATGCATGATATTCTGCCAGAGACCGTGATTGTCCATGATTGTCTATATATATTCCTGAGAATGTATAGGTAGGTAATCTATATCCTACAATATATATATATATATATATATATATATATATATATATATATATATATATATATATATATATATATATATATATATATATATATATATATATATATATATATATATATATATATATAAATATATATATACCAAGAGGCTATGAATATCATGATCACAATTAATAAAAAAATATTGTTATATTCCAATTTGAAAATCATTTTTTGATAATCAAAATAATTTTCTTTATAAATGAATACAGTTTTTACAGTGATGCGTTCCTTTTTTCATGTAAATGGATTACCACCAGACCCATAAATATGATAAGACCTTCTAGTTGCAGATATAGATGGTGCTACCTCACTGAATTGTCATGTCAATCAAAGATTTACAAGGATCCCTTTAAGAATGCCCTTTAAGAATGTTTCTTTGATGGAGTTGTAAACTGTGTTCCAAAAGAGATAAGAAAAAAAACGGTGGTTGGGTGGTGGAACGTCTTGTAAATAATATCTTTCCCTAGGAAACTTACAAGTTTTGCTCTCCCTGTTGTTAAATTGCTCATAATATTTGCAAAGAACTACAAGGCATTGTCACACCCTACTGAGCACAGGACTATTGTATGGGACACTATTGATTTCCATCATTCCCTCTGTTGGATCACAGGATTTTTGGATTTTTGTACAAGTGATCTCAGATTTGGGCAGAAATATTAATTAAAGTAAGGTGAGGTTAAGTTTTGAAACATTGAATTTAATGATTGGATGGCACAGATCAGAAATATCCACACCTGAAGGTCATTAAAGTAAAATTGATAACTTTATACAGGTAATAAAAATGATCTCATCCAAGGTTGTGATTTAAGCTTTCATCCCTTTAGTTGTATATGAGTGAAGGGCACTAGGGCGTGAACAAGATTTCTGTTTGCAAGGCCGAGTTGAATTGTTTGTGTGAAGAGCTACATTATATTTACAATGATATATTACATGTTGCGCTGTCTCGACCTATTTTTGCAAGTGTTTTCAATCTTCTTGTGCTATTTTCTAGGAATAAACCGGTTATATATAAATATATATATGTATATATATATATATATATATATATATATATATATATATATATATATATACCTAGGTTGCCTAATATTTTTAACAAGGTTTGCATAAAACAGTACGAGCCTTTCAAGGAAGAATGAAGTGATTATCTGGTAAATATTTAAACTTCTTTAATTGTCAAAATATCTTCTTTCCCATCGGAAGGAAATTGGAAACAGCTGATCACGTGCCGTGTTGTCAGGCCGTAATTAATAATTCATTTCATGTCTATGTTCATTTATCACAGTTAAGACGTCTTTCATATCAAAGGGTTCGTAAAATGGCATATGATAAGCTAAATTATCCGTTTATCACGATGGAATTAACACGAGAATTGACATGAAATATGGAAGCTGTCGAAAAACATCAGTAAATGCAAAACCTGAGCTCATTATGGGCGAACTTCCATAAATAGGGGATATATATATATCCCCAGTGACATAGCAGTGTTCTATATTTAGATTGCTGAGTCACCTGGGAGTATGCTGTCATTCGGGTATTTACGTGAGAATCATCCCATGTCTTCCTGTCCTGCTAAGTGCCCCATTCACAATCTGGAGACAGATCTTAGTAACAGACACGCATCTTCCCCACCCACCATTCATTGGGAGTGTATTTGAAATCTGGGATAATATATTTTTATGGCTATTTAAAGTCTTATGGCTATTGTTAACTGTGTTCACCTTTATGTGTGGCTCACCAGAGACACCTGGTGGAATATTTTTACATGAATGATAGGGTCTGTATGCAGCCAGTGTATGTTTTGGAAGTAAATTGACAAATTTTCTTTACATTCAAAAAGAATGATTTAGATTTAGTTTGGATTTTGCATTTGTGGATGTTCTGCCACTATAAGTATATGGATATAAGTTCTGTAAATTAGTCTTAAATTAATGTTTGTTGCATAGACATTTCCTTTGACTTTCAAAGTGTGGGGCTCACAGAGCAAAATAGAGTTTGATAGATGTGCTTCAAAGGATTTCCTGGAGGTTTTAAGGACCTGAGACATGACAATTCAGTGAGTCAGCACTATATCTGCTACAAATAGGTCTCATCACGAAATGACTGAAATAATGTTATAATTGATAAATATAAATACCCCAATAAAAACCAAACAACCCAAACAAAATCAGCCTGTCATCGTGGTATATTTGTGACTGGGCGGGTTGTTATGTCAAGGATCTGCCACATGACAATTATGTGGCGCAGCACAACATCTACTACATGATATGAATGAAGTGACAAAAACCCAAACATAAATTGAATCCATATCTAATTTTGGCCACTGGATGGCGCCACTGTACATGTACGTCACCAGACAATATCTGCCCTCCAATGGCAAAAGGCCAGAAATGGCAAAATACATTTTTAACTGCGCATTTTCTATGTTCTATCTACTGGCTACTTGACTGCCTGATTTCATCTCTCTGAGTTTGTATTATGCTTTGAGATAAATCACCAATAAAATGCAGTTATGAGGGAACATTAATGTGAAATAAATTATCAAAAGTTCCACTAGCAAAATGTATCTAAAATATTGCCAAAAGGTAGTTATTGACAGTCAAAATGTTTTTTTTTGTCATTTTGGCCATAATTGCCTTTTAACACAGGACAGATACACACCTGTGTACAATATAGATAGTATATCAAGAATAATGGCAGGGGCCCAGAAGGCAAAGAAGACTTAACATTTTTGCAAATAGATCTCGTCATATGACTAAAATCATGTGGAAAGTGAAGTTAAACCCCAAAACAAACGAACATACACACACACTAACACGTTAATGTAAATCTAGAAAGTAATTTCATTCATTTTAATAGAATTTTCTTAAATACGTCAATAGAACTATCCATTTCACATCACATATTTCATATATAGATGTTCTCTAGTGCACTGTGAGCCAAGGCCTACCAGTAAACTCTCTAACCTTTGCTACTTTTCTGAACTTCCATTGAGACACAGGTGTGGAAATAAAGTCTGTCTTCTGCTGTAACCGGACCACCATCTCTTGGGAAGAGTGGACTCACAATTAAGGCAGTCTAATTCACATAAACTTTGGTGAAATATCTGATTTCGTTCCTACTGCTGCAGAGGACAACTGAATAATGTAGTTTATTTATAGATTAGTTGGTGAGCAAGTTGGACTCACCGGCACAAGTATTAGGTCCTATACCAGAGTTATTCATGTGTCCACAAATAATGATCCCCTTCCAGGTTTTCTGGGATAAAATCAAAACGGTGTCAAATTATTAGTGGTTTTGTCTTATGGTTGATTTTTTTTTACAGTTTTTGTTTGTATATGATCGATTTAACGTCATGTTTAATATTATTTCAGTCATGCCATGACGAGAGCTTCTTGTAACAGATACAGTGCTACATCACTGAGGCATCAAATCAAATCAAATCAAATCAAATCAAATGTTGCAGGTCCTTGAAGTGACAGTCCACCCAGTCATAGATTTACAAGGAAAATGGCTTTTGGCATATTTTTGCATCATTAAGTTTTGGAGGGCAATTGAGAATTTTATTTAAAGGATTTATCATAATCCTAATGGTCTTGATGAGATATTTGGAAGTTTTCACATTCTATTTACATGAATACCATTAGCAGTCGATAGGAGCACAGAAACTGATGACGTTTTTCTCATCAAATGAAAACTCGCTTTCCAGGTAAATGCGTATTGCAGAATCTTTAAAAATTATGTTCTTTGATATTCCTCCAGACCGCGAATTCTAATAATATTCCAGCTTTTTTCTCGTAATTAAGTGTCAGGTTTTTATGTAATTGGGAATAGTATGAATAATACTTTTTTAATTCGTTAAATCTAATCATGATCTTTCTTGTTTTAACTGAATGATAATGTATTACGTTGAAATAACCTCAAACTAAAAATAAACATTTTTCAGAATTAAAATCTTTAAGTTTTTCATAGATGTATCAATCATTATAATTGGACATTTGAAACTGTGATCAAAAACTCTTTTGATCAATTTTAAGAATCTCCAAAACTGAAGAGTTCACCGGAGAGCTGTGGCTGTATGTACCTAAGTTAAGTCAAAAATTACCAAATGGTGTCAAATGTTTACATATATTTGAATTATTTTATTCACAAAAACACAATTTACTAATGAGACATTTTTTTTCAAAATTCTGTCTATCTAAACTAAAACGCGTCATTCTAGCTAAAGACACATGCCTCAGTTTTACAGATTGGTAGTTAAAAATACCAAAGTTAAAAATATCCTTTCCTCAAATATTACACAAAAAACATATATTTCCATTTCTTTCTTATTGAAATTGAAAGAAAATGTGCCACATTAACAGCTCATTAACAGATGAAATCGTTTTTTGTAGTGTTACGTATGGTTCGTAACCCTCCTAGTGTATGGGGAATGTCTCCGTCGTTAGGGATATGTGGACGGGGATCAGATATATGATACTCGCTGGCTGTGAACGGGACCTTAACCTAGCAACCCTATCTACCTATATGAGTTGGGAGGTAATAAGGACTGCAGACACAGAGTATTCAATGCACAAGGGTCTCCTTTATTCAGTGCTGTATACACTAGTCTGGCTAGGTCGGCATGGCAAAGAGCGAGGCATATGAAATACCTGAATGCATGATACCGACATAGTCCTGAGAATGCATAAAACACCCAAGTCTATACAAGTGTGGCTGTCACGATGCTGAGTGTCGTGGATTTTCTAGGCAAGTCGATTCTGGCTCCTGAGTAGCAATTTCGGGGCCTTTTTAAGGGAAATTGGCATCTGTGTGAGGGCTGCCTGCGTAGCATCTTCTCCGGCCTCGGGGCTGCGCATGTCCTGCCTGCGTGGCTTGGAGGATCATGTCATCTCTACTCGGGGCGAGTAATGTGTCTCTTCGGCCTGCACTTGTTGGCCTCACATAGCACTCAGTAACCTATATCATTTCTTGCCAAAGATCTTGATTGTCTATGATTGTCTATATATGTTTATAAGAGTCTAAAGGTAGGTATGTAGGATATAGATTACCTACCTATAGACTCTCAGGAATATATATAGACAATCATAGACAATCACGATCTCTAGCAGAATATCATGCATAGTTCTTGAGTGCCAGATTGCCCATCTACAGAGGTTACCAAGTGCAGGTTGACAGAGAGACGGTGGATGTGCGAGACAGTGGTTGGTTGCATACATTATGGATCCACTGTGTCACTGTACAGAATTAGATATAATCTCACCCTGTCTAGTATGGAAAATGACCATATTTATGCTTGGCTTTTCTGTTTCTTATGTGCAATGATGGGAAGACTGAGGCCTGCGTGATACGATCAAGGTTTCAGCCGGATTTTGATTTCCCCCCATTAAAGGTCGGATCATCAGTAATCGAGCCCAAGAAGAGTGTGCGAAACATTGGAGTTTTCTTTGATGAAACAATGTCCATGGACGTACAAGTTAAGGCCATCATTAAATCGTGCCATTATCAACTGAGAAAGCTATCAAAAGTCAGGAAGTTCCTCTCACATGAAGCTCGTATAGGCACAATCCATGCCCTTATCTCTAGTAAGCTGGATTATTGCAACAGCCTGTTATATGGCATACCAGTATCACTGATGAATGGCTTGCAGAAAATCCAGAACACCACTGCCAGAATGACAATCACGATCCCTAGCAGAATATCATGCATAGTTCTTGAGTGCCAGATTGCCCATCTGCAGAGGTTACCAAGTGCAGGTTGACAGAGAGACGGTGGATGTGTGAGACAGTTGTTGGTTGCATACATTATGGATCCACTGTGTCACTGTACAGAATTAGATATAATCTCACCCTATCAAGTACGGAAAATGACCATATTTATGCTTGGCTTTTCTGTTTCTTATGTGCAATGATGGGAAGACTGAGGCCTGCGTGATACGATCAAGGTTTCAGCCGGATTTTGATTTCCCCCCATTAAAGGTCGGATCATCAGTAATCGAGCCCAAGAAGAGTGTGCGAAACATTGGAGTTTTCTTTGATGAAACAATGTCCATGGACGTACAAGTTAAGGCCATCATTAAATCTTGCCATTATCAACTGAGAAAGCTGTCAAAAGTCAAGAAGTTCCTCTCACATGAAGCTCGTATACGCACAATCCATGCCCTTATCTCTAGTAAGCTGGATTATTGCAACAGCCTGTTATATGGCATACCAGTATCACTGATGAATGGCTTGCAGAAAATCCAGAACACCGCTGCCAGAATGATTCTGGGGGGACGGAAATACGACCATGTGACGCCACTATTAAAGGAACTTCATTGGCTACCAGTGGCAAAAAGGGTTGAATACAAAATCCTAACAATGGTTTTCAAGGCTTTACATGGTAAATCACCAATATATATATGTTGGACCAGCGTCCAGGTCTACGATCTGCTTCCAAAATGCTGTTAAAAGTCCCTAAGACAAATCAAAAGACTTAAGGGGATCGCAGTTTCTGTAAGGCTGGACCTGTATTGTGGAATGCACTCCCAATGAATTTGAGACTATGCACCAACTTTGACAGTTTCAAAGCTAAACTCAAGACTCATTTATTCAGCATGGAATATAAGTAATGTAGATTAGATTGACTTATGTACAGCGCCTTTGAGCATTACGGAAAGGGCGCTATATATATATCCCCTTTGATTGATTGATTGATTTGATTCCGGTTTTGACGTGTACAAGGTTGCAACTATAGGCGATGCCTACATGGTGGCAAGTGGGGTGCCAGTCAGAAATGGCAACAGACATGCGGCAGAGATCTGCTGCATGGCGCTCGCATTCCTGCGTCTGCTTGATCACGTGGCAATACCACATATGCCAAATGAAAGACTACACATGCGCATAGGAGTTCACAGTGGCCCCTGTGTATCCGGAGTGGTGGGAACAAAGATGCCGAGATATCTGCTCTTTGGAGACACAGTTGAGATTGCAGCAAAGATGGAGTCGAGTGGGAAGGCCATGTGCATACAAGTGAGCCAGGCAACTGCCTTGTTTCTCTGGGACCCTCCACCAAATTATAGGACTTTCAATCTGGACAAAAATGGTACCCTATATATCAAGGGTAAAGGAGAAATGAACACATACTGGCTCACCTGAGGATTGAGGAAAACCTTAAAGTAAACTGATGATACTGGTTTAAGTTAATTAATAACTTGAACTCAATTTGTTTTGATTTTATTTGAGAAGTTGGCCGCTCCACTTATGTCTCGTGGGCACTCCTTCACATTATGGCAAAATAAACAAAATTGTTTGCATTTATAGAAATGCCCAACATGTTCTTGAGGCACATACGACCTATACAGTAGAGGCCAAAGTGCATGCTACGATATCACAGGAGATTGTTGATGTGATATCACGATATTTTGGTCATAAAAGTCTGATAAAACTGTGAAGACACTATATCTGCTACAAGTAGGTCTCATCACGAAATGACTGAAATAATGTTGAAAGTGATGTAAAACCCCAAACAAACAAACAAACAAAGACAGAAATAAGATTATCCTCAAGTGCGGGAAATTAATTTTGGCTTTCATGTTTTTTTTAAAACAGAATCATAATCATAATATTTAATGAACAAGAAGCCTCATATATTTATATTTAATAATTTGACAAAAAATCTTAACAGTTGTGTGGGATGGGGCAGGGACATGTGCAAAGTATTTAGTCACACACCACCGCCCCAACATCCATTAACCTGACCTTGGCACACTTCCCTCTTTACAGCTGATAATCATAAACCTTGTGGCAAGACTTGAAGAAGTAAATGTCAAATTATCCTACAGAACTACTGAGATATCAGACATCTTGTTTTATGCAAGCATGTGTATGTTAATATTTACAAAGGTTACAAATAAATTACAAAAATTTGCCCTTTTCTATTTCATCTTTGTTCTTATAAATTCAATGAGATTTGAATTGTAAATTAGCACATTTTGGCTTCTTATAGGGGCTGCTAGAAATAAGACAGTGGTATAGCAGACCTGTCTTGACATTTTATGAGGGGTTCACATTAACACCACTTGAAATGATTAATGATGCATGTGTAATTCATCGCATTAACCATATCGCTGTATAATGGAGCATATACTTTGGGCTCTACTGTAAAGGCGTTGGCTGGTAAGGCAAGGATGAATATCTCAATTTGGGCCGTTAAAATGAATCCACCAGAATGACCATGATTAAATATAGAAAATCTGGTGACTTAAGAATTAGTGTGAAAATGTATGCATCACTTTTATCAAACATGACACAGATCTGCTGTTAATATAATAATAATAATAATAATAATAATAATAATAATAATAATAATAATAATAATAATAATAATAATAATAATATTTTCGAGATAATGCTTTCTATATAGATACGTCTTAAGCTTTTTCTTGAAAGTGTTTACTGTTTTACAGTTCTTCACTTCAAGGGGGAGGGCATTCCAATTTTTCAGCGCATACACCATGAAAGCCCTATCTCCATAAGATTTCATATTAGTCTTGGGGACAATGTATTCATTCATATCATTTGATCGCAGCCCCAGACTTGATTTTTTATAATTCAATAACTGAGATAAATATTGTGGGGCAAAGCCATTCTGTACCTTCCACGTCATTAAGGATATTTTAAAGTCAATCCTAGCTTCTACAGGCAACCAATGCAGATCCATAAGTTTTTGTGTAATATGATCTCTCTTTTT
This sequence comes from Amphiduros pacificus, assembly GCA_949316495.1. Taxonomy (NCBI): domain Eukaryota; kingdom Metazoa; phylum Annelida; class Polychaeta; order Phyllodocida; family Hesionidae; genus Amphiduros; species Amphiduros pacificus. The sequence goes on along the minus strand of OX439011.1, from coordinate 14,302,103 downwards.
AAGTTTACCTACCACTCTGGCTGCAGCATTTTGCAGTTTCTGCAGTTTGGCCAATTCGCACCTTGGTAAACCGGCAAGAAGTGCATTACCATAGTCCAGGGTGGAAGTCACAAAAGCATGAGCAAGGGTATTTGCAGTCTTTTCATCTAAACAATTCCTAATTTGTGCTAAATTTTTTACATGAAAAAAACCATTTTTACACATTTTTTGGATTTGTGATTTCATAGATAATTCTTGATCTAGTATAACCCCGAGATCCTTGACTGTATTTGATCGAGGGATTTTAGTTTCACCTATTAAGATTTCATTTGGTAAATTACCTTTTCTGAATTCACAGCTTTTACCACATAAAAGCATTTCTGTTTTTCCATCATTAATCTTCATTTTATTTTCTATTAAGAATTTTTTTACCATTTTAATACAGTTTTCTATTTCTTCACAAGACTTAACTCTAGTTTCTTCAGATTTGGGATCAATGGTAGTGTATAACTGTGTATCATCAGCATATATATGATGTTTGAGACCAAAGTTACCAATGATATCAGATAAAGGCTCCATGTATGCTGTAAATATTAAAGGTTCCAGAACCAAGCCTTGCCGGACACCGTATTTAATATTCATATTTTCAGATCTTTTACCCTCAATTGTTACACATTGTTTTCTATTTGATAAATATGACCTGAACCATTTCAAAGCAGTACCCTTAATACCACATCTTTTCTCCAATCTATTTATTAGTATATCATGATCAATAGTATCAAATGCCGCTGATAAGTCAAGTATTACTAGCATTACCATTTTACCATCATCAATATCCATTAAGATGTCATTTTGAACTCTGAGCAATGCCGTCTCAGTGCTATGAAACTTCTTATATGCTGATTGAAATAGACATTGTATCTCATTTCTTACAAGATGACCTACCAATTGTGTAGCTACGGCCCTTTCTATTAATTTTGATACATAAGCAAGACTCGAGACTGGTCTATAATTCTTCTTTACCAATTCTAGGCCTAATTTCTTAATTAGGGGTCATCTTCAGATTATCAGGCATGTTTCTCAATGAAATTGATTTATTTATAATAGCCTTTATTAGTGGCAATAAATTACCCATGCATTCATTAAGAAGCCAGGTTGGGATGGGATCCAACTCACACGACTTCTTTGCAGATTCTTTAATTAAATTCTTAACTTCTGAGTCATTTAACAATGTGAAATTTTCCAAATGTGTATTAAATCTGACTTCCTCAGTTTGTTGTTCCGTATTTTTATCATCTTTGTCCATAGTTTTTCTAAGATTTGTAATTTTTTCTAGAAAAGAATTATTAAATTCTGAGGCTAACTCCTTTTTTTCGTTATGTCTTGGAAAGGGAGTGTCCTCTTTTGTGTGTAATAATTTATTTAATATTTTAAAAAAAATTTTTGGATCCGATTTATTTGAATTTATTATTTCCGAGAAATAAGTTTCTTGAATCCTTGATGATATTGTTGTACTTGTTTCTCTGTATTTTAAATTGTATTCTATCTGAAGAAAGACCAGTTTTATTATATTTTCTTTCGAGTTTTCTTTTGTTTCTCTTTTCCCTCTGTATATCATCAGATAAACATGGAGCAGGTTTCCTAGTATTTATGTTTTTTTCTACATTAGGTGCATGTTCATCAAGTATACTTGTCAATTTGTTATACTTATCTAATAAGTCATTGAGATCTGCATCATTATAGGATTGATCTGCACTAAACATTTCTTCAATATCTCTTTTGAAATTATTTATATTCATTTTCTTGTAATTTCTATATGATACCATTTTGTTGTTGTTTATTTCAATCTGGAGATTCAAAGTGAGTTTTATTATACTATGATCGGATATTTTTCCATCCACTATGTGTTCCTTTACTATATTACTATATATGCTTGTTATTAATAAATCTAGCGTATTTCCCATAATATGTGTTGGTTCTGTAACATGATTATCTACCTATATGAGGTGTGAGGTAATAAGGACTGCAGACACAGAATATACACTGCACAATATCTACCTTTATTCGGTGCTGTGTATCCTTGTCGGGCTAGGCCGGCATGGCAATGAGCGAGGCATATGAAATACCCAAATGCATGATACTAATAGAGTCCTGAGAATACATAAAACACCCATGTCCATGTGGTCACGATGCTGAGAGTCGTGGATCTTCTAGGCAAGTGGACACTGGAACTCTGCACTGAACTGAACACCGTCTAACAGTTGCGGGGCCTTTTAAAGGAACGTTGAGCATCATGTGTGTGGGGTCTGCCTGCGTGGCATCATTTCCTTCTACGGGGTTTCGCATGGACTCCGTCTGCCTGCGTGGCTTCCTTTCCCGCTACGGGGTTTCGCACGGGCTGTGCACGTATTGCCTGCGTCGCGTGGGGGAATCACGTCATCTCTTATGCCCGGTGAGTCATCTCTATGTCCGGTGAGTGAGGCAATGCAACAGCCTGCACTTGTTGACTTCACGCGGCACACAATAACTATGCATGATATTCTGCCAGAGACCGTGATTGTCCATGATTGTCTATATATATTCCTGAGAATGTATAGGTAGGTAATCTATATCCTACAATATATATATATATATATATATATATATATATATATATATATATATATATATATATATATATATATATATATATATATATATATATATATATATATATATATATATATACCAAGAGGCTATGAATATCATGATCACAATTAATAAAAAAATATTGTTATATTCCAATTTGAAAATCATTTTTTGATAATCAAAATAATTTTCTTTATAAATGAATACAGTTTTTACAGTGATGCGTTCCTTTTTTCATGTAAATGGATAACCATCAGACCCATAAATATGATAAGACCTTCTAGTTGCAGATATAGATGGTGCTACCTCACTGAATTGTCATGTCAATCAAAGATTTACAAGGATCCCTTTAAGAATGCCCTTTAAGAATGTTTCTTTGATGGAGTTGTAAACTGTGTTCCAAAAGAGATAAGAAAAAAACGGTGGTTGGGTGGTGGAACGTCTTGTAAATAATATCTTTCCCTAGGAAACTTACAAGTTTTGCTCTCCCTGTTGTTAAATTGCTCATAATATTTGCAAAGAACTACAAGGCATTGTCACACCCTACTGAGCACAGGACTATTGTATGGGACACTATTGATTTCCATCATTCCCTCTGTTGGATCACAGGATTTTGGGATTTTTGTACAAGTGATCTCAGATTTGGGCAGAAATATTAATTAAAGTAAGGTGAGGTTAAGATTTGAAACATTGAATTTAATGATTGGATGGCACAGATCAGAAATATCCACACCTGAAGGTCATTAAAGTAAAATTGATAACTTTATACAGGTAATAAAAATGATCTCATCCAAGGTTGTGATTTAAGCTTTCATCCCTTTAGTTGTATATGAGTGAAGGGCACTAGGGCGTGAACAAGATTTCTGTTTGCAAGGCCGAGTTGAATTGTTTGTGTGAAGAGCTACATTATATTTACAATGATATATTACATGTTGCGCTGTCTCGACCTATTTTTGCAAGTGTTTTCAATCTTCTTGTGCTATTTTCTAGGAATAAACCGGTTATATATAAATATATATAAGTATATATATATATATATATATATATATATCGGGGATATATATATATCCCCAGTGACATAGCAGTGTTCTATATTTAGATTGCTGAGTCACCTGGGAGTATGCTGTCATTCGGGTATTTACGTGAGAATCATCCCATGTCTTCCTGTCCTGCTAAGTGCCCCATTCACAATCTGGAGACAGATCTTAGTAACAGACACGCATCTTCCCCACCCACCATTCATTGGGAGTGTATTTGAAATCTGGGATAATATATTTTTATGGCTATTTAAAGTCTTATGGCTATTGTTAACTGTGTTCACCTTTATGTGTGGCTCACCAGAGACACCTGGTGGAATATTTTTACATGAATGATAGGGTCTGTATGCAGCCAGTGTATGTTTTGGAAGTAAATTGACAAATTTTCTTTACATTCAAAAAGAATGATTTAGATTTAGTTTGGATTTTGCATTTGTGGATGTTCTGCCACTATAAGTATATGGATATAAGTTCTGTAAATTAGTCTTAAATTAATGTTTGTTGCATAGACATTTCCTTTGACTTTCAAAGTGTGGGGCTCACAGAGCAAAATAGAGTTTGATAGATGTGCTTCAAAGGATTTCCTGGAGGTTTTAAGGACCTGAGACATGACAACTCAGTGAGTCAGCACTATATCTGCTACAAATAGGTCTCATCACGAAATGACTGAAATAATGTTATAATTGATAAATATAAATACCCCAATAAAAACCAAACAACCCAAACAAAATCAGCCTGTCATCGTGGTATATTTGTGACTGGGCGGGTTGTTATGTCAAGGATCTGCCACATGACAATTATGTGGCGCAGCACAACATCTACTACATGATATGAATGAAGTGACAAAAACCCAGACATAAATTGAATCCATATCTAATTTTGGCCACTGGATGGCGCCACTGTACATGTACGTCACCAGACAATATCTGCCCTCCAATGGCAAAAGGCCAGAAATGGCAAAAATACATTTTTAACTGCGCATTTTCTATGTTCTATCTACTGGCTACTTGACTGCCTGATTTCATCTCTCTGAGTTTGTATTATGCTTTGAGATAAATCACCAATAAAATGCAGTTATGAGGGAACATTAATGTGAAATAAATTATCAAAAGTTCCACTAGCAAAATGTATCTAAAATATTGCGTAAAAGGTAGTTATATACAATGTTTTTTTTGGTCATTTTGGCCATAATTGCCTTTTAACACAGGACAGATACACACCTGTGTACAATATAGATAGTATATCAAGAATAATGGCAGGGGCCCAGAAGGCAAAGAAGACTTAACATTTTGCAAATAGATCTCGTCATATGACTAAAATCATGTGGAAAGTGAAGTTAAACCCCAAAACAAACGAACATACACACACACTAACACGTTAATGTAATTCTAGAAAGTAATTTCATTCATTTTAATAGAATTTTCTTAAATACGTCAATAGAACTATCCATTTCACATCACATATTTCATATATAGATGTTCACTAGTGCACTTTGAGCCAAGGCCTACCAGTAAACTCTCTAACCTTTGCTACTTTTCTGAACTTCCATTGAGACACAGGTGTGGAAATAAAGTCTGTCTTCTGCTGTAACCGGACCACCATCTCTTGGGAAGAGTGGACTCACAATTAAGGCAGTCTAATTCACATAAACTTTGGTGAAATATCTGATTTCGTTCCTACTGCTGCAGAGGACAACTGAATAATGTAGTTTATTTATAGATTAGTTGGTGAGCAAGTTGGACTCACCGGCACAAGTATTAGGTCCTATACCAGAGTTATTCATGTGTCCACAAATAATGATCCCCTTCCAGGTTTTCTGGGATAAAATCAAAACGGTGTCAAATTATTAGTGGTTTTGTCTGATGGTTGATTTTTTTTTACAGTTTTTGTTTGTATGTGATCGATTTAACGTCATGTTTAATATTATTTCAGTCATGCCATGACGAGAGCTTCTTGTAACAGATACAGTGCTACATCACTGAGGCATCAAATCAAATCAAATCAAATCAAATCAAATGTTGCAGGTCCTTGAAGTGACAGTCCACCCAGTCATAGATTTACAAGGAAAACGGCTTTTGGCATATTTTTGCATCATTAAGTTTTGGAGGGCAATTGAGAATTTTATTTAAAGGATTTATCATAATCCTAATGGTCTTGATGAGATATTTGGAAGTTTTCACATTCTATTTACATGAATACCATTAGCAGTCGATAGGAGCACAGAAACTGATGACGTTTTTCTCATCAAATGAAAACTCGCTTTCCAGGTAAATGCGTATTGCAGAATCTTTAAAAATTATGTTCTTTGATATTCCTCCAGACCGCGAATTCTAATAATATTCCAGCTTTTTTCTCGTAATTAAGTGTCAGGTTTTTATGTAATTGGGAATAGTATGAATAATACTTTTTTAATTCGTTAAATCTAATCATGATCTTTCTTGTTTTAACTGAATGATAATGTATTACGTTGAAATAACCTCAAACTAAAAATAAACATTTTTCAGAATTAAAATCTTTAAGTTTTTCATAGATGTATCAATCATTATAATTGGACATTTGAAACTGTGATCAAAAACTCTTTTGATCAATTTTAAGAATCTCCAAAACTGAAGAGTTCACCGGAGAGCTGTGGCTGTATGTACCTAAGTTAAGTCAAAAATTACCAAATGGTGTCAAATGTTTACATATATTTGAATTATTTTATTCACAAAAACACAATTTACTAATGAGACATTTTTTTTCAAAATTCTGTCTATCTAAACTAAAACGCGTCATTCTAGCTAAAGACACATGCCTCAGTTTTACAGATTGGTAGTTAAAAATACCAAAGTTAAAAATATCCTTTCCTCAAATATTACACAAAAAACATATATTTCCATTTCTTTCTTATTGAAATTGAAAGAAAATGTGCCACATTAACAGCTCATTAACAGATGAAATCGTTTTTTGTAGTGTTACGTATGGTTCGTAACCCTCCTAGTGTATGGGGAATGTCTCCGTCGTTAGGGATATGTGGACGGGGATCAGATATATGATACTCGCTGGCTGTGAACGGGACCTTAACCTAGCAACCCTATCTACCTATATGAGTTGGGAGGTAATAAGGACTGCAGACACAGAGTATTCAATGCACAAGGGTCTCCTTTATTCAGTGCTGTATACACTAGTCTGGCTAGGTCGGCATGGCAAAGAGCGAGGCATATGAAATACCTGAATGCATGATACCGACATAGTCCTGAGAATGCATAAAACACCCAAGTCTATACAAGTGTGGCTGTCACGATGCTGAGTGTCGTGGATTTTCTAGGCAAGTCGATTCTGGCTCCTGAGTAGCAATTTCGGGGCCTTTTTAAGGGAAATTGGCATCTGTGTGAGGGCTGCCTGCGTAGCATCTTCTCCGGCCTCGGGGCTGCGCATGTCCTGCCTGCGTGGCTTGGAGGATCATGTCATCTCTACTCGGGGCGAGTAATGTGTCTCTTCGGCCTGCACTTGTTGGCCTCACATAGCACTCAGTAACCTATATCATTTCTTGCCAAAGATCTTGATTGTCTATGATTGTCTATATATGTTTATAAGAGTCTAAAGGTAGGTATGTAGGATATAGATTACCTACCTATAGACTCTCAGGAATATATATAGACAATCATAGACAATCACGATCTCTAGCAGAATATCATGCATAGTTCTTGAGTGCCAGATTGCCCATCTACAGAGGTTACCAAGTGCAGGTTGACAGAGAGACGGTGGATGTGCGAGACAGTGGTTGGTTGCATACATTATGGATCCACTGTGTCACTGTACAGAATTAGATATAATCTCACCCTGTCTAGTATGGAAAATGACCATATTTATGCTTGGCTTTTCTGTTTCTTATGTGCAATGATGGGAAGACTGAGGCCTGCGTGATACGATCAAGGTTTCAGCCGGATTTTGATTTCCCCCCATTAAAGGTCGGATCATCAGTAATCGAGCCCAAGAAGAGTGTGCGAAACATTGGAGTTTTCTTTGATGAAACAATGTCCATGGACGTACAAGTTAAGGCCATCATTAAATCTTGCCATTATCAACTGAGAAAGCTATCAAAAGTCAGGAAGTTCCTCTCACATGAAGCTCGTATAGGCACAATCCATGCCCTTATCTCTAGTAAGCTGGATTATTGCAACAGCCTGTTATATGGCATACCAGTATCACTGATGAATGGCTTGCAGAAAATCCAGAACACCACTGCCAGAATGACAATCACGATCCCTAGCAGAATATCATGCATAGTTCTTGAGTGCCAGATTGCCCATCTGCAGAGGTTACCAAGTGCAGGTTGACAGAGAGACGGTGGATGTGTGAGACAGTTGTTGGTTGCATACATTATGGATCCACTGTGTCACTGTACAGAATTAGATATAATCTCACCCTATCAAGTACGGAAAATGACCATATTTATGCTTGGCTTTTCTGTTTCTTATGTGCAATGATGGGAAGACTGAGGCCTGCGTGATACGATCAAGGTTTCAGCCGGATTTTGATTTCCCCCCATTAAAGGTCGGATCATCAGTAATCGAGCCCAAGAAGAGTGTGCGAAACATTGGAGTTTTCTTTGATGAAACAATGTCCATGGACGTACAAGTTAAGGCCATCATTAAATCTTGCCATTATCAACTGAGAAAGCTGTCAAAAGTCAAGAAGTTCCTCTCACATGAAGCTCGTATACGCACAATCCATGCCCTTATCTCTAGTAAGCTGGATTATTGCAACAGCCTGTTATATGGCATACCAGTATCACTGATGAATGGCTTGCAGAAAATCCAGAACACCGCTGCCAGAATGATTCTGGGGGGACGGAAATACGACCATGTGACGCCACTATTAAAGGAACTTCATTGGCTACCAGTGGCAAAAAGGGTTGAATACAAAATCCTAACAATGGTTTTCAAGGCTTTACATGGTAAAGCACCAATATATATATGTTGGACCAGCGTCCAGGTCTACGATCTGCTTCCAAAATGCTGTTAAAAGTCCCTAAGACAAATCAAAAGACTTAAGGGGATCGCAGTTTCTGTAAGGCTGGACCTGTATTGTGGAATGCACTCCCAATGAATTTGAGACTATGCACCAACTTTGACAGTTTCAAAGCTAAACTCAAGACTCATTTATTCAGCATGGAATATAAGTAATGTAGATTAGATTGACTTATGTACAGCGCCTTTGAGCATTACGGAAAGGGCGCTATATATATATATCCCCTTTGATTGATTGATTGATTTGATTCCGGTTTTGACGTGTACAAGGTTGCAACTATAGGCGATGCCTACATGGTGGCAAGTGGGGTGCCAGTCAGAAATGGCAACAGACATGCGGCAGAGATCTGCTGCATGGCGCTCGCATTCCTGCGTCTGCTTGATCACGTGGCAATACCACATATGCCAAATGAAAGACTACACATGCGCATAGGAGTTCACAGTGGCCCCTGTGTATCCGGAGTGGTGGGAACAAAGATGCCGAGATATCTGCTCTTTGGAGACACAGTTGAGATTGCAGCAAAGATGGAGTCGAGTGGGAAGGCCATGTGCATACAAGTGAGCCAGGCAACTGCCTTGTTTCTCTGGGACCCTCCACCAAATTATAGGACTTTCAATCTGGACAAAAATGGTACCCTATATATCAAGGGTAAAGGAGAAATGAACACATACTGGCTCACCTGAGGATTGAGGAAAACCTTAAAGTAAACTGATGATACTGGTTCAAGTTAATTAATAACTTGAACTCAATTTGTTTTGATTTTATTTGAGAAGTTGGCCGCTCCACTTATGTCTCGTGGGCACTCCTTCACATTATGGCAAAATAAACAAAATTGTTTGCATTTATAGAAATGCCCAACATGTTCTTGAGGCACATACGACCTATACAGTAGAGGCCAAAGTGCATGCTACGATATCACAGGAGATTGTTGATGTGATATCACGATATTTTGGTCATAAAAGTCTGATAAAACTGTGAAGACACTATATCTGCTACAAGTAGGTCTCATCACGAAATGACTGAAATAATGTTGAAAGTGATGTAAAACCCCAAACAAACAAACAAACAAAGACAGAAATAAGATTATCCTCAAGTGCGGGAAATTAATTTTGGCTTTCATGTTTTTTTTAAAACAGAATCATAATCATAATATTTAATGAACAAGAAGCCTCATATATTTATATTTAATAATTTGACAAAAAATCTTAACAGTTGTGTGGGATGGGGCAGGGACATGTGCAAAGTATTTAGTCACACACCACCGCCCCAACATCCATTAACCTGACCTTGGCACACTTCCCTCTTTACAGCTGATAATCATAAACCTTGTGGCAAGACTTGAAGAAGTAAATGTCAAATTATCCTACAGAACTACTGAGATATCAGACATCTTGTTTTATGCAAGCATGTGTATGTTAATATTTACAAAGGTTACAAATAAATTACAAAAATTTGCCCTTTTCTATTTCATCTTTGTTCTTATAAATTCAATGAGATTTGAATTGTAAATTAGCACATTTTGGCTTCTTATAGGGGCTGCTAGAAATAAGACAGTGGTATAGCAGACCTGTCTTGACATTTTTTGAGGGGTTCACATTAACACCACTTGAAATGATTAATGATGCATGTGTAATTCATCGCATTAACCATATCGCTGTATAATGGAGCATATACTTTGGGCTCTACTGTAAAGGCGTTGGCTGGTAAGGCAAGGATGAATATCTCAATTTTTGTTAAAATGAATCCACCAGAATGACCATGATTAAATATAGAAGATCTGGTGACTTAAGAATTAGTGTGAAAATGTATGCATCACTTTTATCAAACATGACAAAGATCTGCTGTTAATATAATAATAATAATAATAATAATAATAATAATAATAATAATAATAATAATAATAATAATAATAATAATAATAATAATAATAATAAAAATATTTTCGAGATAATGCTTTCTATATAGATATGTCTTAAGCTTTTTCTTGAAAGTGTTCACTGTTTTACAGTTCTTCACTTCAAGGGGGAGGGCATTCCAATTTTTCATCGCATACACCATGAAAGCCCTATCTCCATAAGATTTCATATTAGTCTTGGGGACTATGTATTCATTCATATCATTTGATCGCAGCCCCAGACTTGATTTTTTATAATTCAATAACTGAGATAAATATTGTGGGGCAAAGCCATTCTGTACCTTCCACGTCATTAAGGATATTTTAAAGTCAATCCTAGCTTCTACAGGCAACCAATGCAGATCCATAAGTTTTTGTGTAATATGATCTCTCTTTTTAAGTTTACCTACCACTCTGGCTGCAGCATTTTGCAGTTTCTGCAGTTTGGCCAATTCGCACCTTGGTAAACCGGCAAGAAGTGCATTACCATAGTCCAGGGTGGAAGTCACAAAAGCATGAGCAAGGGTATTTGCAGTCTTTTCATCTAAACAATTCCTAATTTGTGCTAAATTTTTTACATGAAAAAAACCATTTTTACACATTTTTTGGATTTGTGATTTCATAGATAATTCTTGATCTAGTATAACCCCGAGATCCTTGACTGTATTTGATCGAGGGATTTTAGTTCCACCTATTAAGATTTCATTTGGTAAATTACCTTTTCTGAATTCACAGCTTTTACCACATAAAAGCATTTCTGTTTTTCCATCATTAATCTTCATTTTATTTTCTATTAAGAATTTTTTTACCATTTTAATACAGTTTTCTATTTCTTCACAAGACTTAACTCTAGTTTCTTCAGATTTGGGATCAATGGTAGTGTATAACTGTGTATCATCAGCATATATATGATGTTTGAGACCAAAGTTACCAATGATATCAGATAAAGGCTCCATGTATGCTGTAAATATTAAAGGTTCCAGAACCAAGCCTTGCCGGACACCGTATTTAATATTCATATTTTCAGATCTTTTACCCTCAATTGTTACACATTGTTTTCTATTTGATAAATATGACCTGAACCATTTCAAAGCAGTACCCTTAATACCACATCTTTTCTCCAATCTATTTATTAGTATATCATGATCAATAGTATCAAATGCCGCTGATAAGTCAAGTATTACTAGCATTACCATTTTACCATCATCAATATCCATTAAGATGTCATTTTGAACTCTGAGCAATGCCGTCTCAGTGCTATGAAACTTCTTATATGCTGATTGAAATAGACATTGTATCTCATTTCTTACAAGATGACCTACCAATTGTGTAGCTACGGCCCTTTCTATTAATTTTGATACATAAGCAAGACTCGAGACTGGTCTATAATTCTTCTTTACCAATTCTAGGCCTAATTTCTTAATTAGGGGTCATCTTCAGATTATCAGGCATGTTTCTCAATGAAATTGATTTATTTATAATAGCCTTTATTAGTGGCAATAAATTACCCATGCATTCATTAAGAAGCCAGGTTGGGATGGGATCCAACTCACACGACTTCTTTGCAGATTCTTTAATTAAATTCTTAACTTCTGAGTCATTTAACAATGTGAAATTTTCCAAATGTGTATTAAATCTGACTTCCTCAGTTTGTTGTTCCGTATTTTTATCATCTTTGTCCATAGTTTTTCTAAGATTTGTAATTTTTTCTAGAAAAGAATTATTAAATTCTGAGGCTAACTCCTTTTTTTCGTTATGTCTTGGAAAGGGAGTGTCCTCTTTTGTGTGTAATAATTTATTTAATATTTTAAAAAAAATTTTTGGATCCGATTTATTTGAATTTATTATTTCCGAGAAATAAGTTTCTTGAATCCTTGATGATATTGTTGTACTTGTTTCTCTGTATTTTAAATTGTATTCTATCTGAAGAAAGACCAGTTTTATTATATTTTCTTTCGAGTTTTCTTTTGTTTCTCTTTTCCCTCTGTATATCATCAGATAAACATGGAGCAGGTTTCCTAGTATTTATGTTTTTTTCTACATTAGGTGCATGTTCATCAAGTATACTTGTCAATTTGTTATACTTATCTAATAAGTCATTGAGATCTGCATCATTATAGGATTGATCTGCACTAAACATTTCTTCAATATCTCTTTTGAAATTATTTATATTCATTTTCTTGTAATTTCTATATGATACCATTTTGTTGTTGTTTATTTCAATCTGGAGATTCAAAGTGAGTTTTATTATACTATGATCGGATATTTTTCCATCCACTATGTGTTCCTTTACTATATTACTATATATGCTTGTTATTAATAAATCTAGCGTATTTCCCATAATATGTGTTGGTTCTGTAACATGATTATCTACCTATATGAGGTGTGAGGTAATAAGGACTGCAGACACAGAATATACACTGCACAATATCTACCTTTATTCGGTGCTGTGTATCCTTGTCGGGCTAGGCCGGCATGGCAATGAGCGAGGCATATGAAATACCCAAATGCATGATACTAATAGAGTCCTGAGAATACATAAAACACCCATGTCCATGTGGTCACGATGCTGAGAGTCGTGGATCTTCTAGGCAAGTGGACACTGGAACTCTGCACTGAACTGAACACCGTCTAACAGTTGCGGGGCCTTTTAAAGGAACGTTGAGCATCATGTGTGTGGGGTCTGCCTGCGTGGCATCATTTCCTTCTACGGGGTTTCGCATGGACTCCGTCTGCCTGCGTGGCTTCCTTTCCCGCTACGGGGTTTCGCACGGGCTGTGCACGTATTGCCTGCGTCGCGTGGGGGAATCACGTCATCTCTTATGCCCGGTGAGTCATCTCTATGTCCGGTGAGTGAGGCAATGCAACAGCCTGCACTTGTTGACTTCACGCGGCACACAATAACTATGCATGATATTCTGCCAGAGACCGTGATTGTCCATGATTGTCTATATATATTCCTGAGAATGTATAGGTAGGTAATCTATATCCTACAATATATATATATATATATATATATATATATATATATATATATATATATATATATATATATATATATATATATATATATATATATATATATATATATATATATATATACCAAGAGGCTATGAATATCATGATCACAATTAATAAAAAAATATTGTTATATTCCAATTTGAAAATCATTTTTTGATAATCAAAATAATTTTCTTTATAAATGAATACAGTTTTTACAGTGATGCGTTCCTTTTTTCATGTAAATGGATTACCACCAGACCCATAAATATGATAAGACCTTCTAGTTGCAGATATAGATGGTGCTACCTCACTGAATTGTCATGTCAATCAAAGATTTACAAGGATCCCTTTAAGAATGCCCTTTAAGAATGTTTCTTTGATGGAGTTGTAAACTGTGTTCCAAAAGAGATAAGAAAAAAACGGTGGTTGGGTGGTGGAACGTCTTGTAAATAATATCTTTCCCTAGGAAACTTACAAGTTTTGCTCTCCCTGTTGTTAAATTGCTCATAATATTTGCAAAGAACTACAAGGCATTGTCACACCCTACTGAGCACAGGACTATTGTATGGGACACTATTGATTTCCATCATTCCCTCTGTTGGATCACAGGATTTTGGGATTTTTGTACAAGTGATCTCAGATTTGGGCAGAAATATTAATTAAAGTAAGGTGAGGTTAAGATTTGAAACATTGAATTTAATGATTGGATGGCACAGATCAGAAATATCCACACCTGAAGGTCATTAAAGTAAAATTGATAACTTTATACAGGTAATAAAAATGATCTCATCCAAGGTTGTGATTTAAGCTTTCATCCCTTTAGTTGTATATGAGTGAAGGGCACTAGGGCGTGAACAAGATTTCTGTTTGCAAGGCCGAGTTGAATTGTTTGTGTGAAGAGCTACATTATATTTACAATGATATATTACATGTTGCGCTGTCTCGACCTATTTTTGCAAGTGTTTTCAATCTTCTTGTGCTATTTTCTAGGAATAAACCGGTTATATATAAATATATATATGTATATATATATATATATATATATATATATATATATATATATATATATATATATATATATATATATATATATATATATATATATATATACCTAGGTTGCCTAATATTTTTAACAAGGTTTGCATAAAACAGTACGAGCCTTTCAAGGAAGAATGAAGTGATTATCTGGTAAATATTTAAACTTCTTTAATTGTCAAAATATCTTCTTTCCCATCGGAAGGAAATTGGAAACAGCTGATCACGTGCCGTGTTGTCAGGCCGTAATTAATAATTCATTTCATGTCTATGTTCATTTATCACAGTTAAGACGTCTTTCATATCAAAGGGTTCGTAAAATGGCATATGATAAGCTAAATTATCAGTTTATCACGATGGAATTAACACGAGAAATGACATGAAATATGGAAGCTGTCGAAAAACATCAGTAAATGCAAAACCTGAGCTCATTATGGGCGAACTTCCATAAATAGGGTCTCCCTGGCTATCCTGACACCATCCTGATTCTTTGGGCTCTTCTTTATGCCGAGCTTCGGTATGCTGGTATAACCAAGTTCGGGTATGCTGGTATAACCAAGTTCGGGTATGCTGGTTTGGCTGAGGTCGGGTATGCTGGTATGGTTGAGGTCAGGTATGCTGGTATGGCCAAGCTTAGGTATGATGGTATAACCGAGTTCGGGTATGCTGATATTGCTGTGGTCGGGTATGCTGATATGGTTGAGCTTGGGTATGCTGATATGGTTGAGCTTGGGAATGCTGATATGGTTGAGCTTGGCTATGCTGATATGGTTGAGCTTGGGTTTGCTGATATGGCTGAGGTCGGGTATGCAGATATGGCTGAGGTCGGGTATGCTGATATGGCTGAGGTCAGGTATGCTGATATGGCTGAGGTCGGATATGCTGAAATGGCTGAGGTCGGGTATGCTGATTTGGCTGAGGTCGGGTATGCTGGTGTGGTTGAGGTCGGGTATGCTGATATGGCTGAGGTCGGGTATGCTGATATGGCTGAAGTCAGGTATGCTGATATGGCTGAGGTCGAGTATGCTGATATGGTTGAGCTTGGGTATGCTGGTATGGTTGAGGTCGGGTATGCTGATTTGGCTGAGGTCGGGTATGCTGATATGGCTGAGGTCGGGTATGCTGAAATGGCTGAGGTCGGGTATGCTGGTATGGCTGAAGTCGGGTATGCTGAAATGGCTGAGGTCAGGTATGCTGAAATGGCTGAGGTCAGGTATGCTGAAATGGCTGAGGTCGGGTATGCTGAAATGACTGAGGTCGGGTATGCTGATTTAGCTGAGGTCGGGTATGCTGATATGGCTGAGGTCGGGTATGCTGATATGGCTGAGGTCGGGTATGCTGATTTGGCTGAGGTCGGGTATGCTGATATGGCTGAGGTCGGGTATGCTGAAATGGCTGAGGTCGGGTATGCTGATTTGGCTGAGGTCGGGTATGCTGATATGGCTGAGGTCGGGTATGCTGATATGGCTGAGGTCGGGTATGCAAAAATGGCTGAGGTCGGGTATGCTGATTTGGCTGAGGTCGTGTATGCTGATTTGGCTGAGGTCGGGTATGCTGATATGGCTGAGGTCGGGTATGCTGATATGGCTGAGGTCGGGTATGCTGATATGGCTGAGGTCGGGTATGCTGATATGTCTGAGGTCGGGTATGCTGATATGGCTGAGCTTGGGTGTGCTGTTAGGGTTGAGTTTTGGTATGCTGATATGGCAGAGCTTGGGTTTGCTGATATGACTGATGTCGGGAATGCTATGGGTAGATCAAGGGTATTTTTAAGTCTGTGAGTCACTTCCTTGACCCATTGGGTCATTTGGAAAGTGGAGAGGGCCACCTCAGGTCTGGCTACAATTTTATTAAACTAATAGAATTTAAAATAAGTATATCTATTCCCCTTCTAAAGTTCAGGTCTGTAGACGACAACATAAGATACTTTTCCTTCGATCAATGAGGCCATCAAGATCAATAGTCTTTAAACTTTGTTGAGATGGACTGCCTATGACATGAACCAATTAATAGGTTATTTCTCCCTTTTGGTTCAGATATAGGGTGTCTATGGTTAGGGGCGATCCATTTGATTTTTGTGGGGTGGGGTGGGAGATTTTGGAAAAAAAATTTATTCACCCACCCCATCCCAGAAAAAAAATTTATTCACCCACCCCACACCAGAAAAAAAAATTATTCATCTACCCTACCAAAGAAAAAAAATTTATTCATCCAGTACTGCTGTCCCACCCCACCCCACAAAAATCAAATGGATCGCCCCTTAACAAGAAAAAAAATTTATTCACCCACCCCACACCAGAAAACAAATTTATTCACCCATCCCACACCAGAAAAAAAAATTATTCATCCACCCTACCAAAGAAAAAAAAATTATTCATCCAGTACTGCTGTCCCACCCCACCCCACAAAAATCAAATGGATCGCCCCTTAGTGGTGCCCGAGGTCATGGCGAGCAGTGACATAGCAGTGTTCTATATTTAGATTGCTGAGTCACCTGGGAGTATGCTGTCATTCGGGTATTTACGTGAGAATCATCCCATGTCTTCCTGTCCTGCTAAGTGCCCCATTCACAATCTGGAGACAGATCTTAGTAACAGACATGCATATTCCCCACCCACCATTCATTGGGAGTGTATTTGAAATCTGGGATAATATATTTTTATGGCTATTTAAAGTCTTATGGCTATTGTTAACTGTGTTCACCTTTATGTGTGGCTCACCAGAGACACCTGGTGGAATATTTTTACATGAATGATAGGGTCTGTATGCAGCCAGTGTATGTTTTGGAAGTAAATTGACAAATTTTCTTTACATTCAAAAAGAATGATTTAGATTTAGTTTGGATTTTGCATTTGTGGATGTTCTGCCACTATAAGTATATGGATATAAGTTCTGTAAATTAGTCTTAAATTAATGTTTGTTGCATAGACATTTCCTTTGACTTTCAAAGTGTGGGGCTCACAGAGCAAAATAGAGTTTGATAGATGTGCTTCAAAGGATTTCCTGGAGGTTTTAAGGACCTGAGACATGACAATTCAGTGAGTCAGCACTATATCTGCTACAAATAGGTCTCATCACGAAATGACTGAAATAATGTTATAATTGATAAATATAAATACCCCAATAAAAACCAAACAACCCAAACAAAATCAGCCTGTCATCGTGGTATATTTGTGACTGGGCGGGTTGTTATGTCAAGGATCTGCCACATAGCAATTATGTGGCGCAGCACAACATCTACTACATGATATGAATGAAGTGACAAAAACCCAAACATAAATTGAATCCATATCTAATTTTGGCCACTGGATGGCGCCACTGTACATGTACGTCACCAGACAATATCTGCCCTCCAATGGCAAAAGGCCAGAAATGGCAAAATACATTTTTAACTGCGCATTTTCTATGTTCTATCTACTGGCTACTTGACTGCCTGATTTCATCTCTCTGAGTTTGTATTATGCTTTGAGATAAATCACCAATAAAATGCAGTTATGAGGGAACATTAATGTGAAATAAATTATCAAAAGTTCGACTAGCAAAATGTATCTAAAATATTGCCAAAAGGTAGTTATTGACAGTCAAAATGTTTTTTTTTGTCATTTTGGCCATAATTGCCTTTTAACACAGGACAGATACACACCTGTGTACAATATAGATAGTATATCAAGAATACTGGCAGGGGCCCAGAAGGCAAAGAAGACTTAACATTTTGCAAATAGATCTCGTCATATGACTAAAATCATGTGGAAAGTGAAGTTAAACCCCAAAACAAACGAACATACACACACACTAACACGTTAATGTAATTCTAGAAAGTAATTTCATTCATTTTAATAGAATTTTCTTAATTACGTCAATAGAACTATCCATTTCACATCACATATTTCATATATAGATGTTCTCTAGTGCACTGTGAGCCAAGGCCTACCAATAAACTCTCTAACCTTTGCTACTTTTCTGAACTTCCATTGAGACACAGGTGTGGAAATAAAGTCTGTCTTCTGCTGTAACCGGACCACCACCTCTTGAGAAGAGTGGACTCACAATTAAGGCAGTCTAATTCACATAAACTTTGGTGAAATATCTGATTTTGTTCCTACTGCTGCAGAGGACAACTGAATAATGTAGTTTATTTATAGATTAGTTGGTGAGCCAGTTGGACTCACCGGCACAAGTATTAGGTCCTATACCAGAGTTATTCATGTGTCCACAAAAAATGATCCCCTTCCAGGTTTTCTGGGATAAAATCAAAACGGTGTCAAATTATTAGTGGTTTTGTCTGATGGTTGATTTTTTTTTACAGTTTTTGTTTGTATGTGATCGATTTAACGTCATGTTTAATATTATTTCAGACATGCCATGACGAGAGCTTCTTGTAACAGATACAGTGCTACATCACTGAGGCATCAAATCAAATCAAATCAAATCAAATCAAATCAAATGTTGCAGGTCCTTGAAGTGACAGTCCACCCAGTCATAGATTTACAAGGAAAACGGCTTTTGGCATATTTTTGCATCATTAAGTTTTGGAGGGCAATTGAGAATTTTATTTAAAGGATTTATCATAATCCTAATGGTCTTGATGAGATATTTGGAAGTTTTCACATTCTATTTACATGAATACCATTAGCAGTCGATAGGAGCACAGAAACTGATGACGTTTTTCTCATCAAATGAAAACTCGCTTTCCAGGTAAATGCGTATTGCAGAATCTTTAAAAATTATGTTCTTTGATATTCCTCCAGACCGCGAATTCTAATAATATTCCAGCTTTTTTCTCGTAATTAAGTGTCAGGTTTTTATGTAATTGGGAATAGTATGAATAATACTTTTTTAATTTGTTAAATCTAATCATGATCTTTCTTGTTTTAACTGAATGATAATGTATTACGTTGAAATAACCTCAAACTAAAAATAAACATTTTTCAGAATTAAAATCTTTAAGTTTTTCATAGATGTACCAATCATTATAATTGGACATTTGAAACTGTGATCAAAAACTCTTTTGATCAATTTTAAGAATCTCCAAAACTGAAGAGTTCACCGGAGAGCTGTGGCTGTATGTACCTAAGTTAAGTCAAAAATTACCAAATGGTGTCAAATGTTTACATATATTTGAATTATTTTATTCACAAAAACACAATTTACTAATGAGACATTTTTTTTCAAAATTCTGTCTATCTAAACTAAAACGCGTCATTCTAGCTAAAGACACATGCCTCAGTTTTACAGATTGGTAGTTAAAAATACCAAAGTTAAAAATATCCTTTCCTCAAATATTACACAAAAAACATATATTTCCATTTCTTTCTTATTGAAATTGAAAGAAAATGTGCCACATTAACAGCTCATTTACAGATGAAATCGTTTTTTGTAGTGTTACGTATGGTTCGTAACCCTCCTAGTGTATGGGGAATGTCTCCGTCGTTGGGGATATGTGGACGGGGATCAGATATATGATACTCGCTGGCTGTGAACGGGACCTTAACCTAGCAACCCTATCTACCTATATGAGTTGGGAGGTAAAAAGGACTGCAGACACAGAGTATACAATGCACAAGGGTCTCCTTTATTCGGTGCTGTATACACTAGTCTGGCTAGGTCGGCATGGCAAAGAGCGAGGCATATGAAATACCTGAATGCATGATACCGACAAAGTCCTGAGAATGCATAAAACACCCAAGTCTATACAAGTGTGGCTGTCACGATGCTGAGTGTCGTGGATTTTCTAGGCAAGTCGATTCTGGCTCCTGAGTAGCAATTTCGGGGCCTTTTTAAGGGAAATTGGCATCTGTGTGAGGGCTGCCTGCGTAGCGTCTTCTCCGGCCTCGGGGCTGCGCATGTCCTGCCTGCGTGGCTTGGAGGATCACGTCATCTCTACTCGGGGCGAGTAATGTGTCTCTTCGGCCTGCACTTGTTGGCCTCACATAGCACTCAGTAACCTATATCATTTCTTGCCAAAGATCTTGATTGTCTATGATTGTCTATATATGTTTATAAGAGTCTAAAGGTAGGTATGTAGGATATAGATTACCTACCTATAGACTCTCAGGAATATATATAGACAATCATAGACAATCATGATCTCTAGCAGAATATCATGCATAGTTCTTGAGTGCCAGATTTCCCATCTACAGAGGTTACCAAGTGCAGGTTGACAGAGAGACGGTGGATGTGCGAGACAGTGGTTGGTTGCATACATTATGGATCCACTGTGTCACTGTACAGAATTAGATATAATCTCACCCTGTCAAGTACGGAAAATGACCATATTTATGCTTGGCTTTTCTGTTTCTTATGTGCAATGATGGGAAGACTGAGGCCTGCGTGATACGATCAAGGTTTCAGCCGGATTTTGATTTCCCCCCATTAAAGGTCGGATCATCAGTAATCGAGCCCAAGAAGAGTGTGCGAAACATTGGAGTTTTCTTTGATGAAACAATGTCCATGGACGTACAAGTTAAGGCCATCATTAAATCTTGCCATTATCAACTGAGAAAGCTATCAAAAGTCAGGAAGTTCCTCTCACATGAAGCTCGTATAGGCACAATCCATGCCCTTATCTCTAGTAAGCTGGATTATTGCAACAGCCTGTTATATGGCATACCAGTATCACTGATGAATGGCTTGCAGAAAATCCAGAACACCACTGCCAGAATGACAATCACGATCCCTAGCAGAATATCATGCATAGTTCTTGAGTGCCAGATTGCCCATCTACAGAGGTTACCAAGTGCAGGTTGACAGAGAGACGGTGGATGTGCGAGACAGTTGTTGGTTGCATACATTATGGATCCACTGTGTCACTGTACAGAATTAGATATAATCTCACCCTATCAAGTACGGAAAATGACCATATTTATGCTTGGCTTTTCTGTTTCTTATGTGCAATGATGGGAAGACTGAGGCCTGCGTGATACGATCAAGGTTTCAGCCGGATTTTGATTTCCCCCCATTAAAGGTCGGATCATCAGTAATCGAGCCCAAGAAGAGTGTGCGAAACATTGGAGTTTTCTTTGATGAAACAATGTCCATGGACGTACAAGTTAAGGCCATCATTAAATCTTGCCATTATCAACTGAGAAAGCTGTCAAAAGTCAAGAAGTTCCTCTCACATGAAGCTCGTATACGCACGATCCATGCCCTTATCTCTAGTAAGCTGGATTATTGCAACAGCCTGTTATATGGCATACCAGTATCACTGATGAATGGCTTGCAGAAAATCCAGAACACCGCTGCCAGAATGATTCTGGGGGGACGGAAATACGACCATGTGACGCCACTATTAAAGGAACTTCATTGGCTACCAGTGGCAAAAAGGGTTGAATACAAAATCCTAACAATGGTTTTCAAGGCTTTACACGGTAAAGCACCAATATATATATGTTGGACCAGCGTCCAGGTCTACGATCTGCTTCCAAAATGCTGTTAAAAGTCCCTTAGACAAATCAAAAGACTTAAGGGGATCGCAGTTTCTGTAAGGCTGGACCTGTATTGTGGAATGCACTCCCAATGAATTTGAGACTATGCACCAACTTTGACAGTTTCAAAGCTAAACTCAAGACTCATTTATTCAACATGGAATATAAGTAATGTAGATTAGATTGACTTATGTACAGCGCCTTTGAGCATTACGGAAAGGGCGCTATATAGATATCCCCTTTGATTGATTGATTAATTTCCTGGGAAGAGACATGATCTCATCCTGATGCGTGGGTACATATAGGCTGTACACACGACACATAGCCAGTTTGGACTAAGAAAAGCAAAGAGCCAAGCCACGACACTCAGGACAAGGAGGGAGCAGGAGTGCGGGGATATGGGCCGCAGGCCGCCACTCTCTGTCGCCCCCACACAGGAGTTACACGAATGACCACTCAGGCTGATCGCTCATTGCCATGCCATATGCTAACTCGGGGTTATATATATGTATATGTATTTATGTATATGTACAATTTATACCCCAAATAAAGATGACTATGGTACACATTATATCCGAGTCTGCAGTTCTCCTTGATCACCCGAGATAGGAGTAGGCACTTAGCATATTGGCCCGACCTCATAACAAGCGAGTATATCCCCAACCCAGAGAGGTTGCAAAACCTTTCCAACAGGTAATCTATATCCTACAGTAGTTCTTTTAATACAAAGCAATTATCTTGAACAATGTCATTTTTGGGTGATCAAATTTGGGTTTGGCCGGAATAAAGAATGTTGGAAGACACTGTTCTCCCTTACGTTAAAAAAGGTGTTAAAACACTCATGACTATAATTCAAAAGGTTGTGACCGAGTCAAGGTTTTAAATGCATTCAGGTGAAATGCATTTAAAATGGTCAGCAAGGGTTTAGTACTGTTCAAAATGTTAATGATATACCTCAAGTCAGCAAATTTTGACGGAGGCATACTCTCCTTTGCACCGGGCTCACTTTTACATCATATCATAACTCATTTTTCTGGTCTGGTCTTTCATATTGCTGTGATTTTTCAAAATTCAGTTCGTTCATGATGTCCATAATGTGCAACACGTGGTCTTGCACCTTCACCCATGTCTGAAATGAGAAATGATGAAAATACTTCATGGACTGCATCATTTTGACTTAGGCCTTGTATATGTATTTGGTCAAGCTCAGCTGTTGCGTGAAAAAATTTGGTCAAGCTCAGCTGTTGCGTGACAGTATTTGGTCAAGCTCAGCTGTTGAGTAACAGTATTTGGTCAAGCTCAGCTGTTGCGTGACAGTATGTTTGGTCAAGCTCAGCCCTACAATCATTATAATATCTCCAACATAGCAGTCAGTCAGTCCTGTAGTCATTATAATATCTCCTATCTGGCTGTCAGTCAAAACCTATGACCTGAATAACAATTCAACTCTTGTTAAAGAGGTGAAGGTCGGCACAGAAAATTACATCGGAATTTACCTGCATTTTGCAAATACAAAGATAAACTGTCAATAATATTGAGATATAATGTTGAAGCCCGCGCACCTGATGAGAGGCTGCCTGTACCTCTGCATTAGTTAACACTTGGTCCTGATTGTAGTCCAGAGCTTTAAAAATCTGCTGCAGCAACTCCAGTGGTTCTTTCCGGTCAGCAGCTTTCACTAAATGAAGATCATATTCCTGGAAGAGGGCAAAAGTGGACATTAATATTCAACATGTAAGCTATCATGATTACCAGAAATGTTCGTGCATGTAACAATGACATTTACTGGTAGCCATTTAAGGTTTCCTGTCCAAAACTACACACCGGAACTGGTAATACAAATCTAATCAGAATTTAAAGTCTGGTCATTAAACAAAATTCATCTAAACGGATGTAGCATAAAGAAGGCACTCACGACGGTTTGTATTTTCATATATGAATCCATGGTCAGGTTCAAATGATCAGAGTCCCCCATATATACTTCTCTGTGTTAACATATAAATTCAGGGATGAAATATATACACTGAAAATATATTAAAGACTTTGTAAAGGTTATCACGTACTATCTAACCAGTTTTCCCCAAGAATATGTAGGTCATCAGCATGCATACAAAAAATACAAAAAAAATATTTTGGAAGAAAACTGGTTACAATGGAAACCAATTTAATATGTACTTTCTTTTTTTTCAAAGCTTCTTAATGTACCAGTTGGTGCTATAAGTTCATTGATTGTGGCCCTATTTGTCTTGCCATCTTATAATGTAATCATTGTTATGTTTAAATGGAGACCATGACATAGATAAAATTATAATTGTTGTCATGGCAACCAATCATCAGAGATAAAGTAAAATTGTGGACTGATCTATTCATGTCTCCAATTTCTTTGATATTTGATGAATTAATACGATATTTAGCATGAATGTGTAAGTCATCAGTACACACAAATAAATTACAAAAAAATGATTTTCAAGGAAGCTTGGTTGTCATGGAAACCTATTTGATTAAATGTCTATACTTTTTTTAAAGTGACCAGCTTAATTTGTCAATTCACAAATACTCAAGGTCTACACGGTCGGACATAATAGGTAGAGGGCAAATCAAACACCTACGATCTCCAATCTTCATGCAGCAATCAAACAGCTGCACTATCATGACATAATGTGTGTGCTGGTGATTTGATTATTATAAAACTTACCTGAGATACTCTATGGAGAATGTAAAGTCTTCATAATTTGTGAGGGTCACCTTATCCAGTGTGAGGTCAAGGTCAATGTTGGTTGGACATGAATCAAGGTCAATTTCATGATTTTGGAAGCCGTTCCACCATACGCTGATGGCTAGATTACTGTTATATGAGCGCACCTGGTGAACCCTAAAAAAAGAAAATTCTTGGTTTGAACTGTGAAGCAATTTATGATTTTTCAAGGTTAATTTTCACGGTTATCAATTTTAAGTTTCCAGTAAAAAGCCCTACACACCAAGGCTTAAGATTGTATATCGTGAGGAAGACAGAGGAAGACAGTTATATATGTATTTTGCAGATTGTACTAAATTTTGGCCCCAAAAATGACTGGCGTGATTGTGAAATTTATAACAAGATATTAATTATAGTTTTGAAGATTTCACATTTTTTAACATACAATGGATAACACACGTTCACAAATTTTTTACAGGGATATATATAAGCAATCCCCAGCTATCACTTACCAGCCAAGGGATGTGTATAAACAGTCCCCAGCTATCACTTACCAGCCAAGGGATATGTATAAACAGTCCCCAGCTATCACTTACCAGCCAAGGGATGTGTATAAACATTCCCCAGCTATCACCTACCAGCCAAGGGATGTGTATAAACAGTCCCCAGCTATCACCTACCAACCAAGAGGTATGCATAAACAATCCACAGCTATCACTTACCAACCAAGGGATGTGTATAAACAGTCCCCAGCTATCACTTACCAGCCAAGGGATGTGTATAAACATTCCCCAGCTATCACTTACCAGCCAAGGGATGTGTATAAACAGTCCCCAGCTATCACTTACCAGCCAAGGGATGTGTATAAACATTCCCCAGCTATCACTTACCAACCAAGGGATGTGTATAAACATTCCCCAGCTATCACTTACCAACCAAGGGATGTGTATAAACATTCCCCAGCTATCACTTACCAACCAAGGGATGTGTATAAACATTCCCCAGCTATCACTTACCAGCCAAGAGGTATATATATACAATCCCCTGCTGTCAAATTAAAATGATAATATTCTGTTTCCTCTGGATATGTACCAATACTGAGAAAAGAAGATAAAAGAGAATAAAATAGAACATTTCAATATTCAAACAATGATGAAACAACAATAAAGGACTTTACCTCATGTAATGGCGCTGCACATTATCTAATATCTAATAAATTATCTAATAATATTATTGGTGTATATATTTCTTATAAAAATAGCTGATTGGAAGACAGTATAGGCAGAATCCAGATTTTGGTAGATATCAACGTTCTGAGCTGGCTTCAAGCTCAAATACTCATTGAGATGAGTAACGTGTTTGTTCTCTCTTTTATAACTTTCAAAAACATTCTGTGGGTGATATTTCAAGTAGTTTTCTTTCACTACTTTTAAGGCTTGATCTTTCTTAAATGATAACAAAAAATGTCACATTAGGTTAAAAAAGAATTCACGCTGCGCATTTTTGATCCATCAATGTAGCCAGGTAAAATTCATCAATTCACACTGACCATATCATGCCAAGTGATAAGTTAATATGCCAATCAAGACACTAATAACGGTCCATATATGGACAGTAAACTACCTCGCAGGTGCCCGTATGCCGTGCCCAGAACTCCGGTCACACGTCACTAGAAATATGTGGTTGTTGTTTGGGATTACCCTGTTCTATATTTATGTCAATCAATCAGAGCAATCCCCTCCAAAAAAGTGACATTATTCGTCCGCTGCACCAACCCATTGCAACGAGATGTCCTTGATAGTCCTAATATAGATTTGGACTAGCAAAGTCTAATGCCAATCAAATCTCCATTTTGTTAACACCCTTGTTTTGGCATTATGCTATTTTCGTGAATATACAGGTGAACAGTCTCGATTGTATAACGTGACTAGATAGTCATTTTGAATTATAATTTTAACGATTTAAGTCAGCACTCGAAGTTAAATATAAATATATTGAATTGATCTATGTTTATGTACAGAACACTTTAATCACAGTTACACACACTAAGAAACGAATTATTTGCGAATTATTTGTGCATAGAATTTTTAAAGGAACTTACTAGTCTAAATCATAATCCTGATATACCCCTTTTGGATCTGTTAAGTTGTCAGTCTGGAAATTTTAAAGTAGAATCTAATAGGTTATGAATCTAATAGGTTATGAATCTAATAGGTTATGAATCTAATAGGTTATGAATCTAATAGGTTATGAATCTGATAGGTCATGAATCTGATAGGTCACGAATCTGATAGGTCACGAATGTGATAGGTTATAAATCTGATAGGTTATAAATCTGATAGGTTATAAATCTGATAGGTTATAAATCTGATAGGTTATGAATCTGATAGGTCACGAATCTGATAGGTTATGAATCTGATAGGTCACGAATCTTATAGGTTATGAATCTGATAGGTTATGAATCTGATAGGTCATGAATCTGATAGGTCATGAATCTGATCGGTCATGAATCTGATAGGTCACGAATGTAATAGGTCACGAATGTGATAGGTCACGAATGTGATAGGTCACGAATGTGATAGGTTATGAATCTGATAGGTTATAAATCTGATAGGTTATAAATCTGATAGGTCATGAATCTGATAGGTCATGAATCTGATAGGTCATGAATCTGAAGTATGTCATTACATAATGTAGTATAGATTACAGCCGATGACATAGAAGCTGCAAACAACAACAAGTTGCATTTCAATTTTTAATCGATTGCCGATGTTTATCACATCGTTTGGCTATGTTGGCACATTGATGTATCAGACAACAATCTTATGAAAATATTTTAGAAAGTGCACAAAACTGGGACCACAGCCCTGTTGTTGGACACAGCTCTGCTGTTATCGGCTGTGCAATATTTTATGACAATGAAAACCAATGGGATATATCCTACATTCTCATGTAGCGTGTCAGGATTCAGTATCAAGACCTCCTTCATTCCACGGTACAGACAAAGTATGTTGTCCTCCGCATCAACGTGCACTAGTCCTTTTGTTCCTCCACTGCTGAAGAGCATTAACTTAAAGAAATAGATAGAACATGCCCAAGTAAATAACATAAGTCTTATTTTTATCAGTCATTGGGTCCTCCCGAAAATGTTTACATTTATTTAACTAAAATAAAATGATGAAAATGTTGACTAACAATGATATGAGATTGGATTTTGCAGGTTCTCTACATAAACATACTTAACGTTAGGGGGAGTCTCTTTCAGTTATATGTAACCTATTTAGTTGGCGTTGGTGTGTTTAATGAAGCAGTATTGCATGTAGTTCCATGTAGTTGACTTAATAATGGTGCTATGGCTATTTATCCACAGAGAACAGCAGTGATTGGGAAGGAAAAATTGGCATATGAGACAATATCCCCATTATGTAAAAAATCAATGGGACAATTTATCCAGCAATGGGACAATACCTGATACTCTTTTGGTTTTGTATGACCCACAATTTTGTCTAGATATCAGAAGTACATGTCATTTATGAGTTATATTAAAATCAGCATGACATAAAATTCTGTCATTGGGGACATAACCGTACTCATGGTAATTAACTTTAATTGAGTCAATGTGACACCTTGTAAAATATATACTTCTCACCTAAATTAATGCTCCATAATATTATTAATATCCATAAAAGTATCACTATTATTATTATGTCATATTAATATATTATTGTCTCATAATTGTATGATCAGTCATAGTTTGTATTACTTAGAATTTATATATTTTAATCCTGTATTATTCACCAGTACTATATACGTAGCCACTTCACAAGAAATGTCATTAATCAAGCAGTTACGGGTTGCTGCATCTTGGGGTCACTCTATGACCTTGTCCTCCTAGAATAAGGACGATGTGTGTGGGCTCTACAGAGAACTGTATGTATCACTATCAACATTATACCATATATGTACTTTTGTCTCTAACTGCCCTCAATTTGTACCCAACTAGTTAAGGTTAACAGGACCTAATGACTAGGTGAGAAACCCACATTGTTTCCTGTAGGGGAAAGGCTCAGCATATTTGTGTGTAGGCCAAGCCAGTATATAAACCTGTACAATAAAATAATAAAATCAGATTCTACAAAGTTACTTAAAGCGGAAAGTGTTGTGTGAAATTATTCCTGTGCCTAGGATCTCAACTTTAGGAAATGCTTTCAATATAGTAAGAACACTTATAAATCCAAAGGTCTGGATTTTTACAACCTGGTGGTTTTACGCAGTGACATCTGGTGGAAAAATTCAATACCGCTCTCACCATGCTTTTCTAGTGTTCTCCAATCACCCATCGGCA
This sequence comes from Amphiduros pacificus, assembly GCA_949316495.1. Lineage (NCBI taxonomy): Eukaryota > Metazoa > Annelida > Polychaeta > Phyllodocida > Hesionidae > Amphiduros > Amphiduros pacificus. Next base: position 14,273,050 of record OX439011.1, on the reverse strand, counting down.
AAGCCCAGATAGGTGATCTGGAGAGGTCTTAGATTTTTGCTTTTCCTTCATAATCTCGTTTAGATGTGATTTTTTAAATACCGAACTGTTTTAGTGATAATTCATATTTTATGTATAATTATATCTAAAATCTCACAAAAAAGCTTGATTATTCTTTGGATAACATTAAATAAGGAAAATATAAATACTTGATAATAATCGCCAGCTGCAAAAATTGAGTCAAACCCGATTTAACAGCAGTTGAAACGGGTTCAATTTGGACGTTTAAACGGGTTTACCTCAGATTTTACAGCTGGCGAATTTTTACTTCACTAGAGCTCTAACAACTCCTCCTTTCTTTGGTTGAAATTGGTAAAGACCTTGGACGTTTGACAAACCCATCCAGATCACCTATCTGGGCTTTGCCGATTGGTTATTGGAGAACACTAATGCTTTTCAAAACAATTTTGCACGCACACAATGTTTAGGGATCAACCAGACCGCGATATCAGATAAAATTTGTTGATTTAAAGTAATAAGACAAATTAGCTTTAACAGCTCTGCATGTATCAACGACCTTGATACAAGCAGACAGAAGGAAGCAGAAAATCAGTAATTGTAAATAACTTACATATAGTATGTTATGATAGACAATGGTTAACTTCAATATCAATATATAAACAAACTTACAAATTGGACAAGTCTGCCAGTTTTTGTGATTTCATCACATTGTAAACTTCCTGGTACCATTACATCCTTCCTGAAAATATCATACTCAATAACAAGATCAATGAAGTGATAAAACTAGTAATATCTATCATGTATTTTATAGAGGATAATGATGCCTATCATATATTCTATACAGACTAGCGATGCCTATCATATATTCTATACAGACTAGCGATGCCTACCATATATTCTATACTGTCTAGCGATGCCTACCATATATTCTATACAGACTAGCGATGCCTACCATATATTCTATACAGACTAGTGATGCCTACCATATATTCTATACTGTCTAACGATGCCTATCATATATTCTATACAGACTAGCGATGCCTATCATATATTCTATACAGACTAGCGATGCCTACCATATATTCTACACAGACTAGCGATGCCTATCATATATTCTATACAGACTAGCGATGCCTACCATATATTCTATACAGACTAGCGATGCCTATCATATATTCTATACAGACTAGCGATGCCTACCATATATTCTATACAGACTAGCGATGCCTACCATATATTCTATACAGACTAGCGATGCCTATCATATATTCTATATACACACCAGTGGTGCCTATCATATATTCTATATACAGACCAGTGGTGCCTATCATATATTCTATACAGACTGACGACGCTACCATATATTCTATACTGTCTAGCGATGCCTACCATATATTCTATACTGTCTAGCGATGCCTACCATATATTCTATACAGACTAGCAACAGTGGTGCCTATCATATATTCTATACAGACTAGCGATGCCTATCATATATTCTATACAGACTAGTGATGCCTACCATATATTCTATACTGTCTAACGATGCCTATCATATATTCTATACAGACTAGCGATGCCTATCATATATTCTATACAGACTAGCGATGCCTACCATATATTCTATACAGACTAGCGATGCCTACCATATATTCTATACAAACTAGCGATGCCTATCATATATTCTATACAGACTAGCGATGCCTACCATATATTCTATACAGACTAGCGATGCCTACCATATATTCTATACAAACTAGCGATGCCTATCATATATTCTATACAGACTAGCGATGCCTATCATATATTCTATACAGACTAGCGATGCCTACCATATATTCTATACTGTCTAGCGATGTATATCATATATTCTATACAGACTAGCGATGCCTATCATATATTCTATACAGACTAGCGATGCCTACCATATATTCTATACAGACTAGCGATGCCTACCATATATTCTATACAAACTAGCGATGCCTATCATATATTCTATACTGTTTAGCGATGCCTACCATATATTCTATACAGACTAGCGATGCCTACCATATATTATATACAGACTAGCGATGCCTATCATATATTATATACAGACTAGCGATGCCTACCATATATTCTATACAGACTAGCGATGCCTACCATATATTCTATACAGACTAGCGATGCCTATCATATATTCTATATACAGACCAGTGGTGCCTATCATATATTCTATATACAGACCAGTGGTGCCTATCATATATTCTATATAGACTAGCGATGCCTACCATATATTCTATACAGACTAGCGATGCCTATCATATATTCTATACAGACTAGCAACAGTGGTGCTATCATATATTCTATACAGACTAGCGATGCCTACCATATATTCTATACAGACTAGCGATGCCTACCATATATTCTATACTGTCTAGCGATGCCTACCATATATTCTATACAGACTAGCGATGCCTACCATATATTCTATACTGTCTAGCGATGCCTATCATATATTCTATACAGACAAGCGATGCCTACCATATATTCTATACAGACTAGCGATGCCTACCATATATTCTATACAGACTAGCGATGCCTACCATATATTCTATACAGACTAGCGATGCCTATCATATATTCTATACAGACTAGCGATGCCTATCATATATTCTATACAGACTAGCGATGCCTATCATATATTCTATACAGACTAGCGATGCCTACCATATATTCTATACAGACTAGCGATGCCTATCATATATTCTATACAGACTAGCGATGCCTACCATATATTCTATACAGACTAGCGATGCCTACCATATATTCTATACAGACTAGCGATGCCTATCATTTATTCTATATACAGACCAGTGGTGCCTATCATATATTCTATATACAGACCAGTGGTGCCTATCATATATTCTATATACAGACCAGTGGTGCCTATCATATATTCTATACAGACTAGCGATACTGTCTAGCGATGCCTACCATATATTCTATACAGACTAGCAACAGTGGTGCCCATCATATATTCTATATACAGACCAGTGGTGCCTATCATATATTCTATATACAGACCAGTGGTGCCTATCATATATTCTATATACAGACCAGTGGTGCCTATCATATGTTCTATATACAGACCAATGGTGCCTATCATATATTCTATACAGACTAGCGATGCCTACCATATATTCTATACAGACTAGCGATGCCTACCATATATTCTATACAGACTAGTGATGCATATCATTTATTCTATACAGACTAGCGATGCCTACCATATATTCTATACAGACTAGCACCAGTGGTGCCTATCATATATTCTATATACAGACCAGTGGTGCCTATCATATATTCTATACAGACTAGCGATGCCTACCATATATTCTATACAGACTAGCGATGCCTATCATATATTCTATACAGACTAGCGATGCCTATCATATATTCTATACAGACTAGCGATGCCTATCATATATTCTATACAGACTAGCGATGCCTACCATATATTCTATACTGTCTAGCAATGCCTACCATATATTCTATACAGACTAGCAACAGTGGTGCCTATCATATATTCTATATACAGACCAGTGGTGCCTATCATATATTCTATATACAGACCAGTGGTGCCTATCATATATTCTATACAGACTAGCGATGCCTACCATATATTCTACACAGACTAGCGATACCTTTCATATATTCTATACAGACTAGCGATGCCTATCATATATTCTATACTGTTTAGCGATGCCTATCATATATTCTATAAAGACAGATATTCAACTTCATAAAACTATTGCTTTCCAAATTGTTTTTTCGACTTACACCATACTCAAATCATTTTTAACTATCTTAAATGTAAAATGTTTCCATCCTAAATATGTCTAAAGATGACGTTTTGCTTCCTTTAGGGATAATGGTTAAATCTTACTTTTCATGAATTTAAAAAAAAAAGAAAAAAAAAAAGTTTCATTATTATGTGGTTATACACAGCAATGTTTTTACTGATTACTTACTGCAGATATGTCATCAAAGGAGCCACCATGTACATATCGGTGTGATTGTAGTCCTGTAAAAAATCCTGGAAGGAAACAAAAGAAGCCTTAATTGATTTATCCTTTTCTATCTTTCGTTCCACCCTTATTTCCGTAATATCTCGTTTTTCCATTGATAAGAAATAACTGTCATCCCACAGCGTAAAGGCTTTTGATAAAGTGGCAGACTTCTTCATCTTTAAGGGCGTAGGCCTCAAAACATAATTTTGAAAAAATGTTCTTGTTGTTAAAAAGCCTGATACTTCTGGCAATACAGAAGCTTGGGAAAACTTTCCAGGGAGATTGGGCTCATCCTTCACACCTGGTGATGGTGCCACCATTGCTATAATCACTAATACTAGATGAAATAACAGCAAAGTGTGACAGCAAAATTTGTCCATGATCATGTTTTGAACTTAATATGGGAAACAAACTTTACAGTTGACCTCCTCTGTATATATGATGATCGCTTGGCTGCTTGCTACGACCAAGTTTAGAAATAGAAATGCAAAAGTAAAGTAGACTATGCTAGTACAAATCTATTCCATATCTATATTAGGACTATCAAGGTCGTCTCGGTGCATTGGGTTTATGCAGCGGGCGAATAATGTAACTATGTTGGAGGGGATTGCTCTGATTGAGAGAGAGAGAGAGAGAGAGAGAGAGAGAGAGAGAGAGAGAGAGAGAGAGAGAGAGAGAGGACTATGACTATGACGTCACCTTATAATCCCAGATAATGATAATCCATTCTCTTGACATTGTATAAAAAATGATAGATCAGAATGGTATATGACATTTAACATTTAATCATTAATATATTTGTAATACATTTGGTTCATTTTTCAACTCTTTTTAAATGCTTTCACAGTTTGGCTACGAAATCATTTTCGCTGTCAATGCAATATCTATAAACGTACTCGTGACTTTAACCGAATATTTTTTTTTTAATCCCAAAGATTTAAGGAGAAAACACTTCATATATAGAGCGACATCTGAACACGATTACGAAAATACATACCTGAGATTGACTGATCTCACTCTAAACGATATAATCTCACGAAGAGAGATGGATAACTCAAAATCTCACCAAGAAATAACTATTTTGACAATTTTCTGCTGGCAGTGAACTTCTCACCAACGGTTGTTTTTCAAAACTTAACGGCCATTTTCTCTCACTAAGCTACTGACCAGCAAGCGAACAACACACAATTTACGGAATATTAAAATCGGGGTGCGCATGCGTAAGTAACAAGATGGCAGTGTTTTGAATTGGCTCCGTATTTTGTTGTTTATATCGGCAATTTATTGGGCTCAAACGGATCAAATTAACACTGCAGTGACTACCTACCTCAACCAAAGCACTCCCCGCTTTAATTACACACTTTTAGCAATATATCAGTGAACAAATTCAGTGTAAATTTTGACGAGGGTTGGTAGGTACCGGTTTACCTGCCGGCCGTCCATTCATCTATAGAAAAGCACCAAAACCTTGACAGAAACCTTGATTGTAACCAAGCACCAAGTTGCACCCTTGGGCTTGAAACAAACATCAAGGAAACAAACATCAAGTAAGGAACAAAAAAAAAGAATAGTTGGGCCAAGCAGACCACTTGGGCAACTCTTCCAAAAAGAACCAAAAGAACCAAAACAAAAAAGGATAGTTGGGCCAAGCAAACAACTTGGGCAACTTTTCCAAAAAGAATCAAAAGAACAAAATAAAAAAAAAGGATAGTTGGGCCAAGCAAACAACTTGGGCAACTCTTCCAAAAAGAACCAAAAAAAAAAAAAAAGGATAGTTGGGCCAAGCAAACAACTTGGGCAACTTTTCCAAAAAGAATCAAAAGAACAAAAAAAAAAAAAAGGATAGTTGGGCCAAGCAGACCACTTGGGCAAATATTCCAAAAAGATCCAAAAAAAAAAAAAAGGATAGTTGGGCCAAGCAAACAACTTGGGCAACTTTTCCAAAAAGAATCAAAAGAACAAAATCAAAAAAGGATAGTTGGGCCAAGCAAACCACTTGGGCAGCTCTTCAAAAAGTACCAAAAGAACCAAAACAAAAAATGGATAGTTGGGCCAAGCAAACCACTTGGGCAACTTTTTCAAAAAGAATCAAAAGAACAAAAACAACAAAAAGGATAGTTGGGCCAAGCAAACTACTTGGGCAACTCTTCCAAAAAGAACCAAAAGAACAAAAAAAACAAACAAAAAAACAAACAAAACAAAAAAAAAGAATTCATAGTTTTGCCCAACATACATACAAGATGAAATGTTACCTCTTAAAACTGATTCTAAACTGTCTTGTCTGCATCTTGGTGGCAAGCATAACTTATGAAGGAAATGTTGGCAATACTTCCAACAAATACAGAAGTACTGCATTGGAAATGATTAATGACCTTATACACAAGCAATGTATGATTCAAAGAAACCCAGTGCTGGGCACTGCCTTACACAAAGCCAGCATGATATACAAGAAACAGAAGTTCTGCTACTGGGATAAAGCAAAGATGAAGAAAAGATGCAATAATCTTGTGCTACTTTTCCTGATATCCCTGCTACTATTGTGTGGCGATGTTCACCCACATCCAGGGCCTGTTCAATTTCCTTGTGGAGTGTGTGAACAACCAGTTGCCAAAAATCACAGAGCCATGCAGTGTGATGAATGTGACACATACGTACACATTAAATGTAATGGGCTCACAAATAAAGATTATGAGTTATTCAATAAACAAAGATGGCTGTCATGGGAGTGTTGGAAATATCGCCTCCCTAATATTTCTGATGCTTTCTTTGTAAATGAACTTGAAACAAGTAATCTCTTTGAAACACTAAGTGATGAAAGTATCACAAGTGAAAGAACAGAAGACCAATCTGCAGAGAAAACCAACACCATAAGACCAAAACAAGGTAGAAAAAAGCAAAAAATTCAAAAGCTTAAGGTCATGACAGTAAATTGCAGAGGCCTTAACTCAACCAAAAAGCAATTGGAGCTACAGGAACTAATAACTGAGCATAATTACCCTGATATAATATGCATTACAGAATCCCACATTGACCACACTATTGCAGACAGTGCCATCCACCCTGATTATGATATAGGGAGAGAAGACAGATGCAGGGGTGGTGGTGGAGTACTGATAGGGAACCATAAAAGGTGGCTGTCAGACCCAAAGGAGGAGAGCCTAAAAACTGACTGTGAACTTGTATGGAGAAAACTTAACATAACAGGAACTAAACCACTGTTCATAGGATGTTACTACAGGCCAACAGACAGAAATATATCAAACGTACATGAACTAAATGCATCTCTTGGAAAGATTCCCCAGTCCAACACAAACACTTCTAATATATTACTAACAGGGGATTTCAATGTACCAGATATTACATGGGAAAATATGTCCTATAAGCCAAGCCCTGCATATGGGATTGACTTGAATACAGAATATGGGATTGACTTGAATACAGAAATGATTGATACTTTTAATGAACACTGTCTCACACAAGTAAATCCACATCCAACCAGGGGAGACAATAGGTTAGATCTGGTTGGTACAACGAACCCTAGCCTAGTGAATAAAGTATCTGTCCATCCAGGCATGAGTGACCATGATGTTGTAATAACAGAAATCAATGCTAAAGCTACATTGGCCAAGAAAAAGCCAAGAAATGTATTGCTGTACACAAAAGGAGATATGAATGCAATAAAACAGGACATGCATGTCTTTTTTGAAGATGAAGTTCAGGATTCATGTCTCCCAACTGAAACTCTGAACAAGTTCACAGCTAAGCTAATGGAGTCCATCAATAAACACATTCCTATTAAGAAAATAACTGGTAGATGGGATGTGCCATGGATGACAAAGGAAATCAAGAGACAAATTAGAAGAAAACAAAGACTATACAACAAGGCTAAAAAAACTAAAAAGGATTCTGACCATAGAAAATTCAGAAACCTTAGAAAACACATAAAACATAAGATGAGAGATTCCCACAATGAATATGTCCTTGGACTACTCGATTTACCTGATATTGAATTCAGTAGACCATCAATGGGAAAAAGCTTCTGGAACTATATTAGATCCAGGCGCAAAGATACTGTTGGTGTACCAACCCTTACAGAAAATGGCATTGAAGTGAAAGACAGTAAAGGAAAGGCAGAAGTTCTTTCACGTCAGTACGAATCTGTCTTTTCTACTAGAACATGGAAAATTTTCCTGACAAAGGTGTTCCAACCTCTCCACAAATAGAGCCGATTACCATCACAGTTGCTGGTGTGGAAAAATTGCTCTCTAACCTAAACTGCAAAAAAGCCAATGGACCGGATCAAATACCCACAAGAGTCTTGAAAGAATGTTCAAACGAAATAGCTCCAATCCTCCAAAAAATATTCCAAGACTCTCTTAAGGTCTATAATCCACAATGAAAAACTGGGACAGATTTATGTTTTATTGGCTTAAATGTGTTCAAAGTAATGTTATTTGTTAATTTAACACAGAAAAGGTAAACTTAACCAGCTAGTCTTAAATTTTTAAAACAGGTTCAACTCAGTTTTTGCACCTGGCGACTTATTTATATTTTCTTTATTTAATGCCATCCAAAGAATAATCAAGCTTTTATGGGACATTTTAGATATAATCATGGCATAAAATATGAATTATCACTAAAAGAGTTGGGTATTCAAAAATCTCATGCAAACGAGTTTGTCCGCCACGTGTGCCCCAGACCCGAAGGCAGTTACGTAAATATACGAGACCACCCAAAGTTCTCTCCAGATGCTTCAAACTGATTGTGGATTATAGACCTTAACAAAGGAGAAGTCCCAAAAGCATGGCGCACAGCAAACATAGTTGCAGTCTTTAAAAAAGGAGATAAAAGTTGTACCGCAAACTACAGACCAGTTTCTTTGACTTCTGTCCCCTGTAAGATTCTGGAGCACATAATTGTCAGACACATGATGAATCACTGCGAACTTTACAACATCCTGGTAAATTTTCAGCATGGATTCAGGACAGGCCACTCGTGTGAAACTCAGTTAATTACAACCTTACAGGATATACTCAAGGCTAGAAATGATTGGGCAAAATGTTGACATGCTCATTCTCGACTTTAGTAAAGCCTTTGATACAGTCTGCCACGAACGGCTGAATCACAAGCTCAAGCATTATGGAATCTCAGGGCAGGTCGGTTCATGGATAAAGAACCGTGAACAGAGGGTAGTTATTGACGGTGATGAATCTGACCCTGTCCATGTTAAATCTGGAGTGCCTCAGGGTACAGTACTAGGACCATACTATTTCTACTCTATATTAATGACATTGGAGAGAAGCTAAAATACTCAAACATAAGGCTCTTTGCTGATGACAGCCTCTTATATAGAATAGTTGAAAATGACGATGATGCAGTCAAACTGCAAGAAGACCTCAATATGCTGGAAGAATGGTCAAGAGAGTGGCAAATGGACTTCAATACTCAGAAATGCTACACCCTGAGCAGTAAGTAAAAAAGCCAAGCTCTTGATACAAGAAAATATACATTAAATGGTCACATCTTGCAACATGTTGAACATCATCCCTACCTTGGAGTTGAGCTCCAAACAAATATGAAATGGGATGAACATATCAACAACATTGTCTGCAAAGCAAATCAAGTACTGGGATTTGTAAGAAGGAATTTCAATATGTGCCCAGGAAATATCAAAGAGGCTGCCTACAATACACTTAGAATATGCATCAAGTGTGTGGGACCCTTACCTCAAAAAAGATATAGACCGTATAGAATCAGTTCAAAGACGAGCTGCTAGATTTGTGTCAGGCACTGTAACAAAAATCCTGGAAGATCTTAAATGGGACTCACTAGCAGGGAGAAGAAGGACGCAGAGGCTGGTTTTATTGTACAAGGCCATACATGGTGAAATAGCTTTGAAACTTCCAGAACATGTCAAAATGAAATCAGCTCCTACACGAAAAAACCAGGGAAATCGCTATATCGAAATGGCGACAAGCTGTGACCCTTATAAATACAGCTATTTTCCAAGGACAGTAACTGACTGGAACAATCTTCCCCCTCATTTAACTACATTGGAACCAGGTAGCTCGGCATCCTTCAGGAACTCCCTAGCCAGAGTATAAAGGTTAGCAACAAGTAGCTGGTGTGTACCAGCTGCACCCCTTAGTGCAACCATGCACTCTCGGCGGGATGCCAATAGGTTTTGCCGAGTAAACTTATAGATGTAGATGTAGATCGGATAACCCAAACCAACGTATGTGACTAAATCGACTAAATTAACTAAAACTACAGGTAGGATGTAGATCAGATTGTAAAATAAAATGGGTTTCGTAAATACATAAAACAAAGTCTCTCATAATTTCATTCGTAGGTGCGCAAAAAAAAAAAAAAAAAAGGCTAATTACCTTTGAGAAAAAAATCAAAATAAAAAGAAAACTGAAAAAAATTACATCAATATCAACAAAATCTTTTTGATATTGAGGCAAAACAGCAATTTAACAATCTACCGGTAACAAAATCCCTTACCGGCATAGAGGCTAAATACCTCTGATATTTAAAGCAACTTCCCATTACAATATCTGGAAAATCTACTGATATTCTTGAACAAATCTGAACAATTGCAATAATATCATAATATATCAACAGAATTCATATTTGATATTAACAAAACAAAGTAATATTATCAAATTTAAGCACTGATAGCACAAAACTGTCCAATTTATCTATAACAACAAATCTTGTATTTCTTTTTAGCTGAGACCGTTGCAATATTCTTGAGAAAGAAATCAAGGAATAGGTGTAAAACTCTAAAAGTATGTTTCAAGACCAAGACAGAACTGAATCAAGACAAGGTAAGACAATCTATTATGACGAAAATTAAAAAAATTACCAACAGATGGCACCACAGCAACAAACGTTATTGAAATTAACCATGACCACATGTATGACATAAAAATGATGACAAATGATTTCTATTCAAAGAAAGATAAAGTGAGATATTTTAAAATATGGTGGAAAGACTTTCCAAAAAATGAAAGCACATATGAACCAGAAACTAATATTCCCACAGAAATCATAAAGAATTATATGTCCAAAAAAAATGTAAAATCTTGCAATGAAACAAACAAAACTATTTTTCAGATGGCTCAAAAGGTGCAGAAAAAGACAAGAGCCTCTCAAGCCAAAACATGGGCTGATGAGGTAGAAGAGAAAGAGGCTCCTGAGGAAAATACCAGTGTCACCTCATCACCTCTTCGCCTGGAATTCCTCTCAGACAATGACAACTATGACCCAAACACTACCGACCCTAACACCACCAATGATGGTAAGGATGAATTTGATGGAATGAGTAAGATCGAAGTGAAAAAGCAGGCCAGGAGTATGAAGGCTGATCTTGAGAAAACCAAGACAGAACTAACAAGAGCAAGACAGGAAAATGATAATATAAATAGAAAACATGTACAACAATTACATAGGCTAGATGAGTATAGGATAACAGAATTAGCATTGGAAATAAAAATCAAAGAACTGGAGAAAATGAATATGATACAGGTGGAAAAAATAAAGGATCAGAAGGAAGAACTATCAGATAATGAGAAAAAGATAAATGCAATTGTGACCGAAAGAATAATTCCACAATCAAGCTCGGTATCGGTACCAGACAAGCACAAGGTTTTCTATCTAATGGATCGAGCCTATGAAAATATTGTTAGTGGAGCAAAATATGATAACAGAAAAGGAGACAGTGACCACAACATCCGCAGCATCCATGCCTTAAGTGAAGCTCTGAAAAATATTGAATTCAAAGAAAACTGAGGAACTGTGCTGCCGTTGTGGTCTGTCTAGGACTACAAGAACTGTGTGACGGAGGGGACGGTAGCACAGTTCTGAACACACTAATGGACCAAATTCGGATAATGGAAAAATATGTAACTTGCCAGATATACATCAGCCAACTTCCCCCCATATCCATGGATTGCAATAGCAAACTTATCTCCGCACACACAATGTACAACATCGATATGACAAACACAAAATGCACGAAAAAAATGTTAGTACTCATAACATCTCCAGAAATCACCTCACCTTCAGCCTCAAAGGTAGTCACCTCAAGTGATAACCACTCACTGCTACCTGAACCATTCAACACCTGGTGCAGTAGCATTAACAGCAGAATCAGAATGGCGTTAAACAAATATCCACTAGAGGTCGTCTCTGATAATGCTGATTAGGACTCCGATTCTGATTCTGGTATGGTGGGAAAAACAAATTACATCGACTTTGAGGATGCCGACTACCCAAATGAGATAGTGGAAACAGAATACCAAATGATGCTGCATCCATGCTCATAGGTAGGGGGGGAGAAACAATTAAAAAAATGGAGACAGACTCTGAAACTAAAATGAGAAAAATCATAAAGTACAGCAAGAAGGAGAAAACGGCGCATATGGTGATCAGGGGCACTCCCTTAGGAATCGCCAAGGCACTTGTGAATATAAGGGACAGGATAAACAAATATGACAACCAGAAGAAAATACCCTGCCATCATTTTGAAAAAGGCAATTGTTACAAGGGAAGGAATTGCAATTTTGAACATGCAGAGAATAGCAGAGACAAACCATCAGCGAGTCCAAAATCAAACCCAAAAGGTTCTAAAAGACCCAGGAAACACTGACACTCCCCATGTGACACTGAACATGGTACTGAACATGCATACATTAAATATATACAAACCAGCTGTAGCTTATGTAAAAATAACAAGAGTAATATTAGCTTTGACAAGTGTAAATTAATAAGATCTTATGTTATGAAATTCAATGTAAAGAACAAATACTGTGTAAAAACGATTTTATTGAGAAACAAGAACAACATGATGTATGCAAACAAAGAAAATAAAAAGAACATCTATGGAAAACATGCTGACTTATTGTACGTCTATGAAACTGTAGAATGTATATGTAAAACTTTAAGAAATGAAGTTGTTGTAAAACATAATAGTCAGAAAAGTAAAGTACTTATCAGAAAATCTCCATTTGAACCTAGTTTAGTTTCACAGGGGAATACAGAAGAAACAGAAGAAACAATAAAATTAAAACACATATCAAATATGAAAAATAGTATTACTGAGAACAACTACTATCTTTTGGACCTTGAACATAATCGCCAGATGAAAATGAATAATCAAGCCAAACTGTACAGTGAGGTGGTTAAAAATGTAAACAGGTAAAAAACATGATAAGGGAAAAGACATACAAATATCAAAATACTATTACCCTACACAAAGTTAATCACTATAGCACCACATACTCCATTAAGGTCAGTGCGCGGAGAAACCAACCAGGCACGCGACACAGATCACGTGAGCGAAGAGGCTCCGCCCACTCGAGAACGTCAACAAGAACCCTAACACATCCCGGCACTAGATCAGTACTGGGGGATATAAAATCCCGAAAACCACGACATAGAACACATCAAACATGTAAAATAATGCCAAACTCAGGAAGTGGGCCACCTAAGTGCAGTACTTCATGCTCTATCAAAGCAAACAAAGCTCGATACGAAAATTCAGAAACCTTAGGAAACACATAAAACATAAGTTGAAAGAATCCCACAATGAATATGTCCTTTGGCTGCTCGATTTACCTGACATTGAATTTAGTAGACCATCAATCGGAAAAAGGTTCTGGAACTATATTAGATCCAGGGGCAAAGATACTGTTGGTGTACCAACACTAACAGATAATGGCATTGAAGTGAAAGACAGTAAAGGCAAGGCAGAAGTTCTTTCACGTCAGTACAAATCTGTTTTCTCTACTGAAAACATGGAAAATATTCCTGACAAAGGTGATCCAAATTCTCCCCAAATAGAACCAATTACCATCACAATTGCTGGTGTAGAAAAACTGCTCTCTAACCTAAACTGCAAAAAAGCCAATGGCCCGGATCAGATACCCACAAGAGTTTTGAAAGAATGTTCACAGGAAATAGCTCCAATCCTCCAAAAAATATTCCAAGAATCACTTGATAAAGGAGAAGTTCCAAAAGCATGGCGTACAGCAAATATAGTTGCAGTCTTTAAAAAAGGAGACAAAAGCTGTGCCGCAAACTACAGGCCAGTTTCTTTGACATCTGTCCCCTGTAAGATCTTGGAGCACATAATTGTCAGACACATGATGAATCACTGTGAACTTTACAACATCCTGGTAAATTTTCAGCATGGATTCAGGACAGGCTACTCATGTGAAACTCAGTTAATCACAACCTTACAGGACATAATCAAGGCTAGAAATGATGGACAAAATGTTGACATGCTCATTCTCGATTTTAGTAAAGCTTTTGACACAGTCTGCCATGAGCGGCTGAATCGCAAGCTTAAGCATTATGGAATCTCAGGGCAGGTTGGCTCATGGATAAAAAACTGGCTTACGAACCGTGAACAGAGGGTAGTTATTGACGGTGAAGAATCTGACCCTGTCCATGTTAAATCTGGTGTGCCACAGGGTACAGTACTTGGACCAATACTATTCCTACTCTACATTAATGACATTGGAGAGAAGCTAAAACATTCAAACATAAGGCTCTTTGCTGATGACAGCCTTCTATATAGAATAGTTGAAGATGATGACGATGCAGCAAAACTGCAAGAGGACCTAAATATGCTGGAGGAATGGTCAAATGAGTGGCAAATGGACTTCAATGCTCAGAAATGCTACACCCTGAGAAGCAAGAAACAAAATCAAGCTATTGACACAAGAAAATATACATTAAATGGTCACATCTTGCAACATGTTGAACATCATCCCTATCTTGGTGTCGAACTCCAAACTGACATGAAATGGGATGAGCATATTAACAACATGGTATGCAAAGAAAATCAAGTACTGGGATTTGTAAGAAGGAATTTCAACATGTGCCCAGGAAATATCAAAGAGGCTGCCTACACTGCACTTGTGCACCCTCACTTAGAATATGCATCAAGTGTATGGGACCCTTACCTCAAGAAAGACATAGACCGCATAGAATCAGTTCAAAGACAAGCTGCTAGATTTGTGGCTGGCAACTGGAAAAGAGAACCAGGCACTGTAACACAAATCCTGGAAGACTTAAAATGGGATTCACTGGCAGGAAGAAGAAGGACCCAGAGGCTGGTTTTATTATACAAGGCAATAAATGATGAAATAGCTTTGAAACTTCCCGAACATGTCAAAATGAAATCAGCTCCTACACGGAAAAATCATGGAAATTGCTATATCGAAATGGCGACAAGCTGCAACCCTTATAAATATAGCTATTTTCCAAGGACAGTGACTGACTGGAATAATCTTCCCCCTTATTTAACTACATTGGAACCAGGTAGCTCGGCATCCTTCAGAAACTCCCTAGCCAGAGTATTAAGGTTGGCGACTAGCAGCTGGTGTGTACCAGCTGCACCCCTTAGTGCACCTTGCACTCTCGGCGGGATGCCAATAGGTTTTGCCGAGTAAACTTATAGATGTAGATGTAGAACGGAACATAGCCCGCCTTCCTGGCACATGATTGGTCAGCCTACTCTTAATGCTACGCTTGGCGTGAACACACTGACCTTGATAGAATCAGATCACGTGACGTCTGCTGACCCAGATGACCACGTGACTGATGACCCCAATATAAAATTAAAAACAAGAAATAAAAATATAATAATTGCGGTAGCAAATGCACATGCACAAAGATAAAACATAATCATACTCTAACTACTATGGAACTAATGGAAATCAAAATAAGTACTAATACCAAGACTTGTACCATAATTACAATATACAGACCCGAGCCCTCAGAAAAAAATAGATATACATACTCTCAATTCTTTGAGGAATTCTCTGAAATATTATCCCATTATAGTACCTATAATCATGAGGTAGTTCTTACTGGGGATTATAATTTCCATTTAAATAAGCCAGAAAGGCCAAATGTAATTAAATTTAATGATATATTAGATCTGAAAATCTGAAAAATCACATTAAAGAACCAACGCATATAATGGGAAACACGCTGGATTTATTAATAACAAATGTACATAGTAATATCATTAAAATCATGTGGTGGATGAAAAACTATCTGATCACAATATTATAAAAATATACATGCACATGCACGCCAAGACGAAAAACTGGAAGAAAATAAAATACAGAAATTTCAAAAAGATGAACATTAAACATTTCTTGATGAAGTTAGAAATAAATTTGCTGATGGAAAACCATACAATAAATGTGATTTAAACGAACTGCTATACAAATATAATAAATTAACGGACGTCCTTGATAAACATGCTCCAATGACTGAAAGAACCATCCACGTCAGAAAACCTGCTCCATGGTTATCGGATGAAATACATGCTGAAAAGAGAAAAAAAAAGAAAATTAGAAAGGAAACATGACAAAACAAGATTAATGTCAGACAAAATACAATACCAAATACAGCGTAATAAATACAATAATCTGATTAAAACCGCAAGGAGTAAATTTTTAGGCAGAAAAAATTGACTCAAATAAATCAGACCCCAAAAAACTTTTCAAAATACTTAATGGACTATTACAGAACAAGGAGGACACTCCGTTCCCTAAAAATATTGACAAAAAAATACTAGCAACAGAATTTAATGATTTTTTCTTAGACAAAATAACAACCCTTAGACATGACATGGATACAAACAATCCAAACCCACACATGATTGTCGAGAAACAGAAATTTAAATCCCGACTTGACCAGTTTGAACCCTTACAGGATTCAGAAGTCAGAAAACTGCTTAAAGAAGCCGCCAAGAAGTCATGTGAACTAGATCCAATACCGACGTGGCTTCTCACTGAATGTATTGAACACCTACTACTGCATATCACAGAAATCATAAATAAATCTATTACTCTAGGAGATATGCCTGATAGTCTAAAAATGGCTATTATTAGGCCCCTAATTAAAAAACTTGGACTCGAGCTATTGAAGAAAAAATATAGACCAGTGTCTAACTTAGCATATCTGTCTAAGCTAATTGAAAGAGCGGTAGCCAAACAATGTGTTAATCATCTAATAAAAAATGAGATCAGAAGCATGTTCCAATCTGCTTATAGAGAATTTCATAGTACAGAAACTGCACTATTAAAGGTCCAAAATGACATACTAACGGACATGGATAACAACAAGGCTGTCATGCTCATACTACTCGACCTGTCTGCGGCCTTTGACAATATAGATCACAACATACTTCTGAACAGATTAGAAACCAGATGTGGAATTGGAGGGGTTGCACTAAAACAGAACACAATATGTAACCATTGAAGGTGAAACCTCCAAGAATATGAATATTAATTATGGCGTACCACAGGGCTCTGTCCTAGGCCCGATTCTTTTCACAACTTACATGGAGTGTTTAACAGATATAATCAAGGCATATGGCTTAAAGCATCATATCTATGCAGACGATACACAGCTATATATCAGCCTTGACCAAACATCTCCTGAAAAAATAATTGAATCCACGAAGGAAATGGAAGAATGCATTCATGAAATTAAACTTTTCTTACTAAACAATAAAATGAAAATAAACGATGGAAAAACAGAGATGCTTATATGTGCAAAGAAATCAAACCTAAAAAATAAACCCATCCCTGAAAAAATCCTGGTAGGGAACTCTGACATCATCAGATCAAGTAAGGTAAAAAATCTGGGGATCATTCTCGATCAAGAACTTTCTATGAAACAACAGATCAAGAAAATCTGCAAAAATGGTTATTTCCAGGTGAAAAACCTTGCCAGAATAAGAAATTGTCTTGACGAGAAGACAGCTAATACACTAGCACAGTCATGTACTCATTAGTTCGACACTGGACTACGGAAACTCACTACTGGCAGGAATGCCAAAGTGTTAACTAGCCAAGTTGCAGAAATTACAAAATTCTGCAGCCAGAGTGGTTGGCAGACTCAGAAAGAGGGATCATATCACCCAAAAACTGATATCCCTGCATTGGCTACCAGTACAATGCACAAATTGATTTTAAAGTAGCCCTGTTAACTTGGAAGATACAAAATGGCCTTGCCCGAGAATATCTTGCTAACTTATTAATTTCAAAAAATGGTGAAAAAAATCTGAGGTCAAGGGAAAAAAATGAATACTTAATCCCAAAAACTAACTCGAAGACAATAGGGGACAGGGCGTTTGCTGCATATGCGCCCAAGAACTGGAATGCCCTGCCCCTTACTGTAAAAAATTGCAAAACTATAGACTGCTTTATAAAGCATCTGAAATGCATCTCTATAGAGGAAGTTATTATAGAAAGCGCCATGAGCAGACTGAGTCTCGCACTTTTTTCACAAAGATGTATTTACATTACCAATACTTCCCCCTGTTGATATTTGATTTTAATGTTTCAAGTCATCACAATGCCATTTTCTATTTTTTAAATTCCAATATAAGTTTTAAGATCTTGCTTTTCTATGGATGGACAATATTAAAATTACCGATAGAGGGAGGCACTGCGTTACGTCATATGAATTTGTTAGTTTTTTGTGACAGAGGCACTGATGTGTTATGTAAAATTTCCAAGTTAAAAAATTATCGAGACATAGATTGTTGACCTAGTAAAAGTTTATATTTGTCTCTAAGAAGACAGTTAATCAAATTGTCATATTATCAGACAACATCTTGTAAAACCTTGTTTCACATCAATAACACTCTTAACAAACATACATAAAAAACACATTTTGTTTCATTCACATTTAGTTTCCTCAATTTATGACATATGTAGTTGACATATTTTCAAACACTTTAAGTATTAATGTTAAAATAATTTGTTAGTAAAAAAAATATCAATTTGAATATGCATTGAGTATTGTGTATTATTTTCCACCATAACAATA
The DNA here is from genome assembly GCA_949316495.1 of Amphiduros pacificus. Taxonomy (NCBI): domain Eukaryota; kingdom Metazoa; phylum Annelida; class Polychaeta; order Phyllodocida; family Hesionidae; genus Amphiduros; species Amphiduros pacificus. Next base: position 14,254,133 of record OX439011.1, on the reverse strand, counting down.
TTATTGGTGTATACGTTATGCTATCAGGTACTATGGTTACGATTGTTGAAGAGTTTTACATGCAAGGGGATGTACAAAACAAAACAGCATTCTTGGCAGCTGGACTACTATTGGAGTATGGCAGGCTAGTCCAGAAATTCCTAGGGGTTTGTGAGGTGTTTTTAATTGTTTATTAAAAAGTCAAACCTTTTTTGTAAAAAGAAATGTAGGAAACCATAGGCTGTTACGCAGTTGGTAATAGAGCCTGGGTGGTTTATCTGTTTTCTTTGTAAACCTTTTATTGGGTATTTGTTTATTTTGTCCATCAAATGCATGCAATTATTAATTATCATATGAAATCACAGTTCAAACCATCTGAGCCCACGGGCTGTGGCGCAGTTTGTTAGAGCGCCAGCTTATTAGCACCGGTTCCTCTGTGGTGATCCAAAGGTTGTGGGTTCGATTCCCGGCCGTGCCGAAATTGAATTCATGATACGACATCATGAGCTGATAACATGTCATTGAGCTGAGGTCTGTGCCCATTGTTCTTGTAAATCTGTGACCGGGTGGGTTGTCAGACAATTCAGTGAGGCAGCACTATATTTGCTTCAAGTAGGTCTCATCATGAAATGACTGAAATTATATTAATTAAAACGTAATATATCCGCAAACAAACAATAACACTGATATGCATGCGAAACTGTGAAACTAGGATATGATAACATATAGAACAAATAACTGACTTTTGTTTCAAATGCACTTGACATATCACATTCAATTCTGATTGGTTATATGCATTTGTGTGTGTGTGTGTGTGTGTGTATGTATGTGTGTGTGTGTGTGTGTGTATGTGTGTGTAGAAACAGTCTTTTAAATCTTATTCAATTCACTTGACGAGATGTTGATGATGGATAAAACTGGCAACAAACCAAAACACGAGGTAGTTTGCACAAGGTGTTAAATTCTAATACACCTGGTATGTTTTCACTCCATATTATTCATCGTTGCAACAGAGGTTGAAGAAGAACAATACCAGTGACATTTGTTGTTCACATATCAGTTTAGGACAACAGGTAAGTGATGTGTAATATATATCTATTGCTCTATTTCTAAATCTAACTTTAAAGACAATTTAGACATGTTTTCAGTTAATACATTACGCCTGGATGTGTGTACACATGTTGTGAAACATGTTACCATTATAGGTATACATTTAGACATTGAAATGGCTCACAGTTGACCCATATCTATATATACATACCCTTGAAGAAAGGAGTAATGGTTTTCCGAGTTAGATTATTGGTTACATTTTTATATATGTAGAGGGTTTAGATGGGTGTTTATCTGATAGGATTGACAGGATTAATTAAATAATTAATCATTTCTTTATTAAGAAATGATACGAAATAGTCATTTGACAAATTATGAATTTATTTTAGTGGTATAAGAAATTTGTATAAGAACGAACTGCCCCAATGTGAAAACCCCAGATAGAAACTAACCTCATATCATTTTCATAGCATTACTTTCAGTTTTTGGAATCTGTCAAAATAGGCCAAAAGAAAAGAAGTATTAAAAACGAAACATTTATGGAGCGCTGATGCCAGACAACGTCTGTTCATAGTGGTTAATAGTAACTGGCCAGGATTCGAACTGGGAATCCCTGGGTCTGAAAGCGAATGCTTTACCAATTGAGCTATTAAAGTACACAACTCAGTAAAATTTACAACTTACTATTCCTTTTTGGTCCATTAAGGAATCTTCAGGGAAATGTACATACAGTTGTTAAGAATATAAAAACTGAGTAAATTGCTATAGGGTTATGTTTGAGAGGTTCCATTAACAAATATGATCAAATGTCTCACTCTCTTTCACGGCTGAAAAATAACTGACAGATAAAACGGTTGAGCAGTCATGCATAAAGTGATTAACATCCTCTGCCTAAAGGATGACCCTAGTGATCTCTGGCCTCTAGTGATGTCTCCTCTCAACTAGATGGCAGGAAAAGGGGCTTGGCTTATGGACAGGATGACTCCACTGATTCCTGACTGTGTCTTCTCTCTACTAGATGGCAGGAAAAGGGGCTTGGCTTATGGATAGGATGACTCCACTGATTCCTGACTGTGTCTTCTCTCTACTAGATGGCAGGAAAAGGGGCTTGGCTTATGGATAGGATGACTCCACTGATTCCTGACTGTGTCTTCTCTCAACTAGATGGCAGGAAAAGGGGATTGGCTTATGGATAGGATGACTCCACTGATTCCTGACTGTGTCTTCTCTCTACTAGATGGCAGGAAAAGGGGCTTGGCTTATGGATAGGATGACTCCACTGATTCCTGACTGTGTCTTCTCTCTACTAGATGGCAGGAAAGGGGGCTTGGCTTATGGATAGGATGACTCCACTGATTCCTGACTGTGTCTCCTCTCAACTAGATGGAAAAGGGGCTTGGCTTATGGATAGGATGACTCCACTGATTCCTGACTGTGTCTTCTCTCTACTAGATGGCAGGAAAAGGGGCTTGGCTTATGGATAGGATGACTCCACTGATTCCTGACTGTGTCTTCCCTCTACTAGATGGCAGGAAAAGGGGCTTGGCATATGGATAGGATGGCTCCACTGATTCCTGACTGTGTCTTCCCTCTACTAGATGGCAGGAAAAGGGGCTTGGCTTATGGATGGGATGACTCCACTGATTCCTGACTGTGTCTTCTCTCTACTAGATGGCAGGAAAAGGGGCTTGGCTTATGGATAGGATGACTCCACTGATTCCTGACTGTGTCTTCCCTCTACTAGATGGCAGGAAAAGGGGCTTGGCTTATGGATAGGATGGCTCCACTGATTCCTGACTGTGTCTTCTCTCTACTAGATGGCAGGAAAAGGGGCTTGGTTTATGGATAGGATGACTCCACTGATTACTGACTGTGTCTTCTCTCTACTAGATGGCAGGTAAAGGGGCTTGGCTTATGGATGGGATGACTCCACTGATTCCTGACTATGTCTTCCCTCTACTAGATGGCAGGTAAAGGGGCTTGGCTTATGGATAGGATGACTCCACTGATTCCTGACTGTGTCTCCTCTCAACTAGATGGAAAAGGGGCTTGGCTTATGGATAGGATGACTCCACTGATTCCTGACTGTGTCTCCTCTCAACTAGATGGAAAAGGGGCTTGGCTTATGGATAGGATGGCTCCACTGATTCCTGACTGTGTCTTCTCTCTACTAGATGGCAGGAAAAGGGGCTTGGCTTATGGATAGGATGACTCCACTGATTCCTGACTGTGTCTTCCCTCTACTAGATGGCAGGAAAAGGGGCTTGGCTTATGGATAGGATGACTCCACTGATTCCTGACTGTGTCTTCCCTCTACTAGATGGAAGGAAAAGGGGCTTGGCTTATGTATAGGATGACTCCACTGATTCCTGACTGTGTCTTCTCTCTACTTGATGGAAGGAAAAGGGGCTTGGCGTATGGATAGGATGACTCCACTGATTCCTGACTGTGTCTCCTCTCTACTAGATGGCAGGAAAAGGGGCTTGGCTTATGGATAGGATGACTCCACTGATTCCTGACTGTGTCTTCTCTCTACTAGATGGCAGGAAAAGGGGCTTGGCTTATAGATAGGATGACTCCACCGATTCCTGACTGTGTGTGTCTCCTCTCTACTAGATGGCAGGAAAAGGGGCTTGGCTTATGGATAGGATGACTCCACTGATTCCTGACTGTGTCTTCTCTCTACTAGATGGTAGGAAAAGGGGCTTGGCTTATGGATAGGATGACTCCACTAATCCTTGACTTATATTCCTAGAGATCGCTAGAAATGGGGCTTGCATTATAAATAGAAGACCGTTACCGCAAATAGGAGGGCTCCACTATTCATAGTCGACATGGTAAGACAAGGTTAGGGAATTCACATATTGTAAAATAGGAATATATATGTATCTTCAAGTAATTAGCTAGGATCGACATTTTATGATTTTATTGGCTCCAGCACCACCTTCTTTTGTATATAATGGCTGCGGTATGAAATTCCCAAATCAAAAATCAACGACTGTAAAAACAAGAAACGATTTTATCTTGGAAGTACATCTTTTGAGGATTGATAATATTTTTAGAATTATTTTAACTGATAAATCATTAGACTGTTTGGAAATATCAAGTCTGTAGCATTAGAGGCCTGGAGTGCTACCCCTTTCCACCCCCATGTTGAACATATTAGAGACTAATTCCTATGTCATACTCTACTAACTTCCTTCATACAATATAAAGGACATATGTGAACATGATCGAGACCCGGTGAGAGTGCCTGGCCAGGAATATATGCCACATACTTGGCAGGACAATATCATCCCCCTGTGGGCATTTACTGGGAGGTATCGCTGGCATTGTTTCCTAAACTGCCAGGGGCTGATACAGGAGGGAGGACACTGGACATTCAGTCACTCTACCACCTCTGCATGCCTAGTTAGATATTCTGTAGAAACTACAAGGAGTGAGTTATGTTCAATGTTAAAAAAAATAGTCACTCTGCTTTTTCTGCCTGTTACATCTGTATTGTATTAATATGATATGTTAAACATGCAATGTTGTTTTGTTTGTATCTGATAAGTAGAACTAGAGGAAAGGATAATAGTACTGACTACATATCTCAGAAACAATTTCAGGTGGGTTTTATGCAACTAACCTTCATGGCTTTATATTACCATTATTAGCTCACTATCCATACATATTATTCTTTACCTTTGGAGAGTACATAAATATTGGAACTATAAGCTATATGTGAGTTTTACTGCCGATGCATAGCATCATACGAACATCTTGGAGTATGCATTGATTATATTATTACATACAACAATTATAGAACACTCTCACGTTAGTCAGTACAGGTTTCATTATGATTCAGACAATATAGGTAGTGTTCAAATGCACTGATGCAGAAGATTGTCTGTTTTAAACAGTTTTAATCGTTATACAATAGAGCCAGAAGAAATAATAGAAAAAGGGGTGTTGTTCAAATATCAGGGATTTAAACAGATGTTTTTCCATCCATAAATTCGTGATTAGATCTTGATATGTGAAGTAGATTCACACTTTCATCTTTAAAGGGTGTCTTAAATAATTCCATTTTACTTATATTTTAAACAATTAACTTGTATATAAGAGGTCTAAAGCCTATAAGAGTTCTAAAGCCTATAATATATCACAAACCATGAAATGTACTATAATGTACTAAAAATATATATATATATATAAATATATATATATATATATATATATATATATATATATATATATATATATATATATATATATATATATATATATATATATATATATATATTTAGTAGTGTATTTAACATACACCATAGCTTCTCGTATATCTATCGTGGTGTATTTAACATACACTATTGTTTCTCGCATATCTATCGTGGTGTATTTAACATACACAATTGCTTCTCGCATATCTATCGTGGTGTATTTAACATACACTATTGCTTCTCGCATATCTATCGTGGTGTATTTAACATACACTATTGCTTCTCGCATATCTATCATGGTGTATTTAACATACACTATTGCTTCTCACATATCTATCGTGGTGTATTTAACATACACTATTGCTTCTCACATATCTATCGTGGTGTATTTAACATACACAATTGCTTCTCGCATATCTATCGTGGTGTATTTAACATACACTATTGCTTCTCGCATATCTATCATGGTGTATTTAACATACACTATTGCTTCTCACATATCTATCGTGGTGTATTTAACATACACTATTGCTTCTCACATATCTATCGTGGTGTATTTAACATACACTATTGCTTCTCGCATATCTATCGTGGTGTATTTAACATACACTATTGCTTCTCCCATATCTATCATGGTGTATTTAACATACACTATTGCTTGTTGCATATCAATCGTAGTGTATTTAACATACACTATTGCTTCTCGCATATCAATCGTGGTGTATTTAACATACACTATTGCTTCTCGCATATCTATAGTGGTGTATTTAACATACACTATTGCTTCTCGCATATCTATTGTGGTGTATTTAACATACACTATTGCTTCTCACATATCTATTGTGGTGTATTTAACATACACTATTGCTTCTCGCATATCTATTGTGGTGTATTTAACATACACTATTGCTTCTCGCATATCAATCGTGGTGTATTTAACATACACTATTGCTTCTCGCATATCTATAGTGGTGTATTTAACATACACCATAGCTTCTCGCATATATATAGTGGTGTATTTAACATACACTAGTACTTCTCGCATATCTATCGTGGTGTATTTAACATACACCATAGCTTCTTGCATATCTATCATGGTGTATTTAACATTCACTATTGCTTCTCGTATATCTCTAATGGTATATTAACATACACTATTGCTTCTTGCATATCTTTAATGGTATATTAACATACACCATTGCTTCTCGCATATCTAGAGTGGTGTATTTAACATACACTATTGCTTCTCGCATATCTATTGTGGTGTATTTAACATACACCATAGCTTCTCGCATATCTCTAATGGTATATTAACATACACTATTGCTTCTCGCATATCTATCGTGGTGTATTTACGATACCTCTCTAATATCTTTATTCTATTTCTCATATACCTTGGAGTGGATAGAGTGTCAAAACGTGGTGTATTTAACATACACGATACCCTCTCACATATATATAGTATATTTGTCATACACCATGGAGTGAATCGACTTTAATGTTCTGTTCCACACTAGAGTGTTAACATTTCAAAAGAGTCAGTTCTGTGATAATTCTAAAATGTCAGTTGTCCAAATCATTTATTCTCTTTTTGATAATACTTAGATGTATGTATGTATGCTTTATTTCACCTCCATATTTGAAGATTACATGACATATAGTTTAAACAGTCCAATATCACTTTAATTCATCACATGCATGACAAAAAGATTGTGAAAAGAGGTTGTTATCTCATAGCAGGAAATATACAATAATGAAAACATCAAATGTCAATTAGTGAATATCTGCCACTACCTGAGTGACAGAGACCCTTCAATATATGGTGTAGATCACGTTTGACTAATCATGCTTTTCTTAAGTTCTACCATTTTGTGTATGCCTTCGGCAACCGCTGTACCAAGTGGTACCCACATATCAAATTCACAGTTCGCACTTCTATCAGAGAGCAAGAATTGCCACTTTTCTTCAATAGACATATGGTGATATTCTACATTATCCGACAGAATGTCTGTGCACAGAATGTTTATTCTATGCTCTGTTAGTGCTGGACATTCATGCAAGAAATGGCCAACAGAGTCCTTTACTCTAAGATCACAGATTGTACATCTGTTGCAGTTAATATAATTGTCTTTCTTTTCAAACCACACCACACCTCCAGTCAGCACACATATCACAGCTTGACAGCATTTGGTTAGGGATGGGTTAAAAGCTGCCAATTTCCACCAACAACTCATCTTATATTCTGTGACAGCATTCTTATAAATCACAAGTGAGGAATACATACATATTTTAAATCTCCATATATCACATTCTCTTTCCATAATACTGCTGGATACCATTCTTTTCCATGCATTTTTAGTTAATGGCATTCCACTATTAATCATATCATTTACACACTCAACCAAATTATATTTGACACATGTTTTGAAGCACGCTGGTATTGGACCTGTGACATGTTCACTAGCATTGTGTCTCATTAACCGATATATACAAAGCTGCTTGTAGATACTGGATATATTTAATGATAGGATTGACCATAGGAACATTAGCCTTTTGTGATCAATGTAGGCTTGTATAGAAACCCACCCTAGAAGTTGCAGTACAGAGACATCTGCAACAAAATCTGGTACTCCTTGTAATCTCTTAGCCATTTGAATATGTGCTTTCTCGAGTTTGGCTATTTCAGAGTCTTTGATATCCCATAATTCTATACCATACAACATTGAGCTGGCACTGATAGTCCAATATAGTTAAGATGCTAACACAGGGCTCAGTAGGGTGCCAGACTTGGATAATGTTTGCATTGCATTAGTTGCTCTTTTACCTTTCATTATTTGGTTGTCAACAAACGAGGAGTCAGCCCCACATATGAACCCCATATGTTTGGAACCGTCCACGACTTCAAGCACATTTTTTCCCAATTTCAATTTGGATTTCTCGCCCTCATTCTGCATATTCTGTTTTTGGTGGGGCTGGAACCTTATTACTACACACTTTTTACTGTTGTGGTCATACCTCCATTTTTTCCTGTGATCGTTTACTATATCAAGGATACTTTGCATATGCTGTGAAAATGATGAACCACATTTTGATTAAAGCATGATTCGGACATATCTACTTATTCAAATGAATTAGAAATATCACTGTTATATATAGGAATGGCCTGGGAAATAATATGAGTCATAGTAAAGTAAATGTACATCATAAACTTACCACCATCCATTGGGCAAGGAAGAAATTTATTTCTGTTCTATCAGAGATGAAAATAATCTGGAGTGTCTAACTCACCCAGCTGAAGATGTTTGTTCCTTTATGGTTTATCCACGTATAAAAATACATTTTATGTTTGTTAGGTTCTGTATATGACGGAAGTGATAATCCTTATTTTGTTAAGAAAACGAAAATATCGTCCCTCTGGTCTGTGCACGATGTATTTGGTATAGAAGTGTGGGGGCTGCTAAAAGAGTAGGGCATTGAGTCCCAATGACAGGTTCTACCTCTGCTATAATAAAGCCCAACGTAGTTCTGAAATGGTTGTCAATATAAAGAGATTGTTATTGGTTTAAGTGATTGAAACATATATTGACCTGTTAATACCACCCAAAGAGGATATACTTAGTCTGGTGTACATGACCTGTATTTTATGTAATGACGAAAAGAATAATGTCGATTGAAATAGTTCTTTTCAATATTTGTACCAACCTTGGATCAGTGCAGTCTACAGATAGTTATGTAAGGATCCAAGACCAAGAAAAGTGTGTTTGTCAAGCCATTTGTCCTCTTTAAGTGTGCACAGAACAATATTTACCGAATTGCATTGATGTTTGCCAAATCAAATTACTGTCACATCTTGGAGTAATTATGATTACATAATTACTCCAAGGTCATACCAATTGAGATTTAACAATGGAAATTCAGTTTCAGATCATTTATAAAAAGAACTTATGTGGTTTCTGCCTATTGCAGGGTAACAGTTGATCAATATGAATGGCATTGGTAAGAACTGGGGGACGGTGGACGGGCAGATGGCTAGTGTCACTGCCGGACAAGCGGGAGTTTGGGCCATTAACCAGAGCGATGAAGTCTTCAACCGTGAAAACACACACGGCGGAAGTGACAATCCCGGAAGTCAATGGTTGCGCGTGGACGGGGCAGCGAAACAGATCAGCGCGGCCAAAAACACAGTGTGGATCATAAATAACAACGATGAGGTGTTTTACCGTACTGAAGTCACATCAGCTAAACCCACCGGGAGTCACTGGAACCAGATAGATGGCAGTCTTTGTCATATCTCCTCCAGTTCCGCATATAACAGCGTTTGGGGAGTCAGCGCTGATGGAACTATATACAGAAGGAATGGGGTTACTTTGTCTAAACCAGCAGGAGACTCTTGGGAGACATTTTCTGGAAATTTTGCAAATGTTGATATCGGTCTCTCCGGAGTATGGGGGACTGATTTTGACGGAAATGTCTTTTTCCGGCAGGGCACCAGTGTATTTGACGGGCGTGATGACAAGGGATTTGATTGGCTGAGGATTCCTGGAAAACTCAGCAGAGTTAGTGTAGGGAATGGAGTGGTATGGGGAGTCAATCCTGAGAACGAGGTCGTGTATCGTCAAGGCATCAGCACCGGAAATCCGGTTGGAACCGAGTGGCTGGTTTTGACTGGTGCTGGGTCGATGAATGTTTTATCTGTGGATACTGTGAATAATTGTCTATGGGGCGTAAACGCTAGTGGGACCGTAGTCAGAAAACTGAACAAATAAAGCGGCCGGGCAAATAAATCAAAACCTTAACAGCTAAATTAGACATGCAATATCAAAGGTAAAATGTAAATCAAGGCTCTATAAAGTTGGTAATTGTTATAACTTGTTTGTGCAATATCTAATAAATCATACAAATGCATCATAAATGTTCATAAACTATGATTGTATTGGTATAAAAGACTGCATATGTGCAAATAAATGCATCATAAATGTTCATAAAATATTATTGTATTGGTATAAAAGACTGCATATGTGCAAATAACCTAAGAGCCTACTCATTCTGTTTTCTGTTCAATTGTCTCATGATTTTGATATAACATAAAATGAGATAATCGTTAAGAACTATAAGAGACAGTAATAAGAATATTATCCTTATGGGAGATATGTTGAAAGCAGTTAATTAAGGAGTTGACAGATTTAGAATCCTTAAATTTGAATTGGTTAAATTCTGTCTATGCATAGCGCCATCAATACAATATTTACAGAAAATGACATGACATTCCTAAGATAAAATACGAGACTTTAAGAAGAAAAAATCTAGTAGGGAACGTAAGTGAGAGGAAAAGTAGGAAAGAAGCCCAATTGCGTTTACGGGTACAAAAATGTATTGCGTTAGTGACAAAATCATTTGTGACAATATTAGCCTGAAAATCTCTATGGGGTCTAACATGTTATATTCAAAAACCTTTTAAATATATATATATATATATATATATATATATATATCTGCAATACACGTGGAGTTTCTAGAAAAGACTAAAGTATGCAAGGAACTGTAAATCCTAAAAATAGGTATTAATAAATGTTATGAAGGAATGTTATCAGAGAATGTTATTTTAAAAGGACTATTATTAAAAAATATTGTTAAAGTATATTATTAAAGATAACAGCCTGAAATGTACGAGAATTCTAAGCTAGCATGTTACATTGTTTTTTGTTGTTTTTATTTTTTTCTTTGCTTTCACGATAAATAGCCAGAACTGTGAATATCTTTCCGATTGAGAAATGAGTTCAAGGGCAATTTGCCAAATATATAAAGTAGACAATCAATTTTTTTTATTTATATTGTCAAATTGTAATGAAAATATGCATATTATTTAATTGGTTTATGATAGGAAATATTTAAACATTGTGCAATATATTATATTATTATATAAATATCAAAGTGTTTCTGTAGCTTATTATTATATAGATATCAAAGTGTTCCTATAGCTTAATCAATCACTATATTTTGCTGTTATTTGTTTATTTCATGCAAGGATAAGCTAAATATTTTGTAATTAAGAAGAAAATAAAACATAACAGAAAATGAGTAATCACGAATTCATTTGTCTTACATTAATTAATTTTAATATCAAAATATTTTAAAATATCAAGCACATCGAAGACAGGATATTGTTCTGTGTGGAATACTAAAACCCGAATTTATCTTAATATTTTATCATTCAACTGCATGTTTTCATGATATTTTGCCGTTTATTATGTACATCAGCAGGAAAGTCAGATGGTTGATACCTCCAGAGCTCCATACATGATATTTGTAAAGTCGTGTGACATTGAACTTTCTGCCAATGTTATTTTCTATGTCCATTACAATCTGTTGAGGAAATAATCAGCCAGCTTGTGATGTTGTCAAGTACATTAATATATGTGGAAGTTTTATATATTATTATAAAGGTGGTTATAGGTCACACCCAATTATCTCAGATGGGGCAATTCTCCCTATCTGCTCTCCCGTATCCGCTGCATTTTCAGAGCGCTACGATCGAATTTCACCTAGATTGTTGCACTGGATACTTCCGGTCCAATTATACACCAGTCAAAACAAACGCACGTTATTCCTCCGCCTCCGTCATTTCAATCTGCTAGATAAGTGTGTACAGGTCTTCAACGGTCATCTTATGTTTACTAATTGATTAATCATGTTCCAATGTAAATAAACTGAACTGCAATTTCAAAAATATGTGCTGCATGTGTCCCGAGTGCAGACATTCACTACGTGAGGTCCGTGGGCCGTGAGTGATCTGTCAGCTGTCAGTGCAGTGTAAACATGGACAGGCTGCTCGTTCCTCAGCTCAGAAATATACTCAAGAGAAAGGGAATACCTTCGAGTGGTAAATGCAACAAAGAGCTTGTTTTGCTGGTTGAGAAGGCAGAGGGTGTTTATGGTTTTTTGGATGAAGATGATCATGAAGAGAGTGAGAAGAAAAGGAAATGTGTTTTTGTGAATGGCAGGGAGGAAAGTTTGTTTGGCAGGGAGGTGATCTGGAAAGAGGACCTGGGTGGTATGCCAAGGATCAGAGATGGCAATGTGTTTGCCTATCTCTGCCATCAGTGTGACTGGTCTAGAGAGAGGCAAGATGCTTTTGAAGAGGATGATGGGTACAGAATGTTTTTAGATGGCCATGTACAGAGTCTTCAGGTAAGTCTTACAAGGCAATGTCTCTGGTTTGGTTTGTTGATTTGGATAAGTTAGACATTTGCTATATCTCGGTAAATTAAATTGATGAACAACTTAACAAAGGGATTTCAGCTGAAGTAAAAATTATGCCGAACCTGAATATTTAATTATTATAATTTCTATGCAGATTGGTGTTATTGGTGGCCACACACAACATATTTACCTGCAAGGGAAAGTTAAGCCAGAGGAGAGACAAACAGAACAGCCATATCCCACTTGGATCCTGGTGACAGTGACCAGTGGTCAAATAGTGTCTGCTGGTTGTAAATGTGTTGCGGCGTGAGTATTGAATCAACATTTATGAGACAAGAGGTCATTCTCAGCATATTAAAATAAAATTTTGAAAATTAAGGAACAAGTCAAAATGATTAAAATATCCTTTAAAAAAATAAACAATTAAGATTTTTATTTTGTAGAGATGACGGCACCTGCAAACACGTTGTTTGCCTCCTTTTCTGTATAGCAGATATGTGGGAGAAAAAAAGGGATCGTCATGATCAAGTAGGAACAGATGTGCAGATGGATTGGGTAAAGCCCAGGAGGGAATCTGTTCCAGTCAAAGTGGAGGATCTGGATTATAGGAGAGACAAATCCTTACCCAAAAAACCAAGGCCAATTCCATCTCTATACACACCATCCACTGTATATCATACTCAACAGGATTATAAGGATTTACGGGCAGAGATTTCTAAGATGTGCCGAACAGAAAGAGAAGGTATTCATATTTTTTAAAGTGTTGTATCACTTTTACCTGAATACAATAAAATGTATGGTTCATACTTGTGGCTACCACAAGATGCAACCATGACCACATCTCACATCTTGTAATTTCTAAATGCAAATATGTGTCATTTAAGTACTGGGTGTCATTACACTACACATGACATGCATTATGCCTGACTGGCCTGGTCCAGCTGTTAATGATTGTCACTTGACACCAAGAAGGTGTAAACTATAAACTATCTGTTTACATGTCATGTGGGATAAGGGAATAAACAAATACATACACAACTTAATTGGAGCATAATGATTCTATTCCAGTGTAGTTGCATTAAACAGACAACTGTTATGAATTTTCAGATGCAATGACTGAGAGGAAGGCCCCTACTCCAGCACTCCCTCCTTCACTGCATAGTTTGGCAGAATTGTATAAAAAGAACCAAGCAACCTCCGACTTTGTGGATTACCTTTCTTCACATACAAGTAAAGACCAGATTGACTATCTGCAAGACCTCCCACAGGGTAGCAGTGAATGGACTACAGCAAGGATTGGGAGAATAACTGCAAGCATTGCTGGAAGTGTACATCAGCATAAATATGGTAAGCACGTCTGGGGGTTGGGATCATTATTTTTATTGAATTTTGTAAAGACTCTGCACATTGTTTTATAAACTCAATCGCCATGCATTGCTTTACTGGAGATGAGCAGAATGAGGCACTGAATGTTCCAGGTCAAAACATGAGAGTATCACTATTTTTTTATTGTTTTTTAAATCATAAATTCATAGATTTTAAATCTGAGCCTCATGGAAAATAAAAAGATTTATCATATGACAATAATGCATCACATCTATACTATGGACAGACAGAATGCAAGGAAATTTCCTCATCTCATTGCACAAGCACACCTCAAAAACAAATTTAACACAAAGGCATACACAGTTCATGGTCCAGTAATTTATTTTTCTATTCAATATTTACATTTTTATTTAATATAAATTTACAATTTCATTTTTACATTTCAGGCACATCTCTGTTTGAAATGATTCTGGGAAAGCTACCACCTTTCAAATCTGCTTATGTGGACCATGGCAAAAAGTATGAAAATGTGGCCAGGACTATTTATTTTAGCAGGGAAAAAAAAAATCACAAACAATTTCACATCAAAGAGTCTGGTATCATCATTGATACTGACAACCTATTCCTGGGAGCATCTCCAGATGGGATTGTATCATGCGCTTGTCATGGCACTAAAGTGCTTGAAATTAAATGTAGTTACAAGCATCAGAATATCTCACCCTATAATATTCCAGTTGTTGATAACAAGTATCATCTCTCTGTGTCTAAAGGACAGCTTCAATTGAAATCATCATCTCCATGGTACTACCAGGTCCAATTTCAGATGGGGGTTATGCAGTTACATTATTGTGACATTGTTATTCACACCTTACAAGACATTGCTATCATTACTGTGCCTTTTGATGAGAAAGTATGGCTTGCATTGAAAACAAAGTCTATTAATCTATTTACTGACAATATTATTCCACTACTTATGTCATAATTGTTACCCTGCCCCAAAATATGGGACAAAATATTTCCAGTGGAGAATTTAAGAAATTTATATTCTGAAGGATCACAAAATTTGATTTATTTATGGGAATATTGAATTCCTGTCATGATATTCTGTTTTTGCTTTAGTTATCTGTGATAAAATTCAATGTTACAAATAAAATAATTGTAAATACTTGTGTACATATGTTTTGATGCCTGCAGAGTGACAAATTGTTACCACTTAAAATACCAGATAGCTATGTTGAAGCATTGTATTAAAGTTGTTAAACAGAACATCTATTGTCTGGTTTTTTTTGTAGTCAGTGAAATAAATTGGAACAACACACACATATAATATATTTGCACACATTGGTTTATTTCCTATAAATATGCTACCACCGTCTTACCTAGCTACATACATACAAACAATAATGAATATCAATACATAATCATAACATAATTATCGTATTATCGTGTGCATGCTCTAACACAGAGTACAATGCCATTTACATACCTATGGCTAGAACATTAAACTTGAGCGTACATATTAATAACTGCTGTATGAATTGAGCGGCAGTGAATACATTCAAGACATGCAGATATTGACTAGTTGACTAACGTGGGTAGTAGACTAACGTGGGTAGTAGCGACCTTGTGTAGTATATGCATATCAAACAGTGTTTAACTAACATTTTATCTAACTTGTGCATGATAAGCACTTATTAAATGGAGGCAAATCAGTTGACCCCATCTCTGTTTTGCTTTAATAGGCGTTTTACAGGTTTCTTTTTATTGATGCGTTTCCTTTTTAAATATACCTCATCATTACTGTAGAAAAGAGGTCCTTTCAAATTGCAAAGTGCTGCAACCACTTTGACAATCATGGATGCAACATTTTGGAGGGAAGTAGGCATTTGATGCTTCAAAATACGCCAAGTTTTCATCCTCTGAAACACATAAAAACATTGGTAAATTATTAAAAAGTGATAATTATTAAAAAAAGTTATGAAGGTTTTCCTGAGTTGAAAAAATAGCCTGCATATCTTTCTCCAAAATGTTTTTATAGATGAACAGTTTACTGCCCCAAATCTTTAGTATTATCAATTATTTTTGCACAAAACCAACAAATGTGAATGATATAACATTCCGTCGTCATTCATTCTTGCTAATTGTTATTTATGATTGCATTATCTTTGAGAAAACTGACATTTTGGGTGCCCTGCAGGTTTCATATATTGTTACTGTTTTGTATAGAAATATAAGATGCGCGGTTTCCTGCCCCAAATCTTTAATATTATCAAATATTTTTGCACAAAACCAACAAATGTGAATGATATAACATTCCGTCGTCATTCCTTGTTGCTAATTATCATTTATGATTGCATTATCTTAAAGAAAACTGACATTTAGTAAATGGATGTTTCCATTAAAAAATACACACCTGGATTGCTCTTTCAACATGAATGCGGAGTCTGGCAATCACTCTTGTTACACGAATCTCCTTGACATTCAGCCTTTTACCCTTTCCACATTTTCCATAGGTCCACTTTCGAGTGAAGGGTGGTGCCACTAATGTTGCCCCAAGTGGGAGAAGTAAATCTTCGATTCTAAATCCCCGATCTGCCATAATTTGATCTCCTTTCTCTACATAATTCAAAAAGCCAGAATTTTCTGTCACAAACTTATCTGACACATTGCCACTCCACAGATCACTGACAAATGTGAAGGCTCCGTTTGGATTTACACCAATCAGGCACTTATATGTGTTATGACTTTTGTAGGTAGAATAGGTTTTGTATTGTTCATCTTTATTAGATGGCCGATCTATGTAGAATTCTTAGCAGTCTATAACCACTCTAGTGTTTGGATAGTGATGTTTAAATGCAAATGGCATTCTTGATTTCACTTGATCCTGAGAAGGCCAAAATACCAAAGCAGGGACTAGAGTCTGATGAAGGTAGCATATCCATGTAACTGTTATTTCGCTGACTTTGGTAGTACTTATGAAAAAAAGATCAGCCAGGAGTAAAATCGGCAAATCCAGGCGTATCCTCATCAAAGTAATCACAAATTCGAAAAAAATGTCTACTCTTCTTCTCCTTCCAGGTCTTGGATTCCCCTCCCATTTTTTCTGTTCTGCACTCCCTGCATTACGCCAATACTTCATGTTCTGTGCACCATCTTTAATTTTGTCAAAAATGCCTGTAAAAGATCAAAATAAATATCATTTAATGCATTACTTAAATAGTAATGTGTGATATATTACAAGCAGACCAGACCTTGGTGGCTGGGATAGTGGAGCTGCAGACTTACAATCCACAGGGGTTCGCTATCTCAGAGAGAGAGAGAGAGAGAGACAACATATTTTTAAAAGAAAGACAGAGACAACATATTTTTAATTCATGTACTTATTTCATATGCAAAACATTTAATTTAGAACATACATACCTTTCAGGAGGGACACTTTGTCAATGCCTGTGTAAAAGTTGCACCTCTCATCATTTTCTAGTATATTTTGAACAATATCTTCTCCCATTTGTTTTTCTGAGGGGGGAGCAGAATTTGCTGCCAACTTCTCTAGTGCTTGAATGTCAGCTGCTGTAAGATCTGTTTGTGACTGGCTATCCTTCATCTTTGGCATATGGGTTGTTACATAATCATGTAAATCAGGCTGAGGTGTTTCTTGATGATCCAACAAAGTCATTTCTACAATGAAAACAGTATCATTTGTCAAAATAAAGCCAAAAATCACATTCAGTTTATTGATTATGAAACCTGCAGATGGCATGTACAGGAGTCATCCCCCCATTTGACAGACAAGCCTGGTTGCAATAAATATTGTGGTTCTATCAAGTTACAGCTGGGTAACCCCCTGGACTCAAGTGGTACATTACATAGTATGCCGGAGGGGTGGCCAGCCTGTGTTTTGACAGCTGGGAAACATGATACATGCTCAGTGCCTGGCACGTGTCACTTAGCTTGGAAGGTGTGAATATGTGTCCGACTGTGGAGTAAATCAAAATGAAATATACTTGTGTTTAGATTAAGGACTGTCAGTGTCAGAATCATCCGTATCTTTAATTAATAACAATTTACGATTCACTTACTTCCAACAATGGGCTTTTCACATGTCTCCAATAAGATCTCTTCACCTACATCTGGGATGCATTCTTCTTGGCTGGGAATGAACGTTATGGTTCTTGGACACTGGCTATACTGGACATCAGACTCTGTCTTTGCCACTTTCCTTCTCAAGGCTGGAGCAGGATGTGGTGTTTGTTGTGGTTTGCCCCAGTGATTCCAGGCAAAATACCGTGGATCTCCATGTGTAACTGAGTTGACAATGTCAATTTGGTCTGAAGAAAAGTGTCTTGAGCAAAGCCTAGATGCTCTGTCAAGTTTAAAATCGTCGACAAACTGACCAGTGCGATCTTTTCCCCCTCTCCTTATCAGACTTTTCCATCTTCTAATCCTTGTTGGGTCAGTTGGCCATTTGACCCACATCACCCCTCTCATAAACGGATATACATGTAAACGTTTTGCCTTGTCTGTATTAGCTGTACACTCAGCTGATGCACAACTAAACCCCATCGTGAAATTCAATCACTGTCAGATGCCAAACATGTGCCCCGGAAGTATAGCGTGCAACAAATCGGCCCACAATGCATTGCGAATCAACCGAGCTGACATCTGGTGTTCAATAAACCGGGAGAGCAGATAGCGAGAATTGCATGCTCCTGCCCCCCTGGGGCCCCTGGATCCTCTGGGGATATAAACCCCTGGCGCGGGTATTGCCGCCTCTTTTAGCTCGGTAACGCTCAGGTAGGCGGACGTTTCTTTTTCAAGAACGTTTTATGAATAAATAAAAAATTATTATTACAATTTCAATTTATTTATGACTACATTTAACAGAGAAATGTGTGTTATGTTCATTTCATTGACTTAAATATTAATGCTCATAAAACCAAACATGTCATGACATGTTATTCCATCAAGAGAAAACACCGAACTTTGAAAGGAAAGTGTTTGATGTGGAACCAGCATCGGATATTTAAAAGTTGAATGGGACATGTGTTCATTTATGAAACAGGTGACCACACCCTGAAACTAAAAACATGGCGGTGTAAGTTCAAATTCCCCGAGGGGCCTAATATATAATGTTATGAAAATGATTCTTTATTTTACATCGTGCCGTAATCTGAAGGTTAAGGGCACAGGTGATAAACTTATTGGTTTGATTATGATATTTTACTTAATGATTTCATTTAATTACTGATGCAGTATTTGATAATTTCAAATGAAGTTAATGGCGCCGCCTGGTGGGAATTTTGAATTCCATGTAGTAAGATCTTTGAGCGCTTAGGACATAATTATTGTCTGTTTACACCTCATATGTTCAATACCATTTTGTAGCAGACCTTCAAGTGTTGAGATATATTTTCCATCACCAACAGTAGGTCATCTCCATGACCAAATCGCCACACTTCCCCAAACTATGCTTCCAGCATCGTATCTCAATGTACGCTCCAAAAGAGGACTTCTCAATCATATCAGTCCCTGCTACCAAAGATAAAAAGGAGCACACAGGATCAACTGCAAGTCGTGACTTTTCATAGAAAACTGGCCGAGAACCAGGTAACACACAACGTAGAAACAACGTTGTGAGCACGCAGAAATAATGGTTTTAGTTGCCTTTTACGTTGTTTTAACGAGCTGAGCCCGTAGAAGGAATACATTGTGGTTTGACCTAACAACAACGTTGTCTTACAACATATTTTTGACAACATGCTTACAACGTGGTGAGCACATAGAAGAAAACTGGTGGTGATTAAATTGGCCAATAGGTGGCTACAGTACTACAGAAAATGGCGACCTATAGCAGCTTAGTTGTCAGGTAATTCAATGTTACAGTGAGTTTAATGGATAAGATGCAATGTTCTGAATGACTAAAATATCACAGAAATATAAATGATCATATCATTTGTTGTGGTGGAAGTTTATTGTTATTTTCTACTGCAATACATATCCATATAATTCCAGACAGTGTAAAAAAATCTGCATAACATGCTAGAAGAGGTTGCTGGTGGGACAATCCCAACTGAGTAACTAGATTTGGCCAAAGATAGCTGATTTTGTTCACAGCTGGATGTGCATATACCATGCGCTTTTGCTTGCTCACAAAATGTAGAAAGCATAATGTCAGGTTACAACGTCCTCAAAACGTGCTGAGCACGTGCTCACAACATTGTACAACAACGTGCTCACAACGTTATCTAGTGTTCACAGATCTACGTCCATACAACATCATGTTACAACGTGCTCAGCACCAAAACACAATGTGCTCACAGCATAGAAAAAACGTAATATTGTTAGTTGGGGAGCTCATTGGTGACATACTGAATGACTGTTCATACATGAGCTGAGGCCCGACCATAAAGGGTTAACCCATTGTCCTTGTAAATATGTGACAATGGGTTAACCCTTTGGCACTGGCCTCAGCTCATGTGTGAAATTGTATAATGAACTCAATCTCGGCACAGCCGGGGATCAAACCGACGACCTTTGGATCACCACAGAGGAACTGGTGCTAATAAGCTGGCACTCTAATCAACTGCGCCACAGCCCATGGCCATCTAACCATGGTTAAATTAATCTAAACTAAAATATTGAATGGGGAGGGTGACAAAGACCATTCCCACCTGTTTTGTTAACGGGAAATTCATTTGTGATACATGTAGCTTGGCTGTCAAAGCACCAAATCAAAGATGGCCGAAGGTTTATTGAAAACTGGATCAAAATCACTTTAGAGCCCATCACGTAATTATTAACCTAAATGTTGTATTAATTAATTATGGTTAAATGTGGTTAAGTTGGTAAACATCTGTCTCTCATGTTTAAGGTCCGGGATTCACATTCCGGTTGGAAGAAGTACTTTTGTTATGCTGTGTTATCAAGAAAGGTCATGATGTGATTTTTATAAAAAGTCTAACTTTGGAGGTGAATCACTAAAGTGAAGTAACAATCATGGGTAGATTATAAAGGGTAGAGCCGTGAAAGAATTCACACGTATTGTGTTGGCAACAGGATCAGTAAAAGCCAAGCTGTGAAAGCATTAAAAAGATGGTGGCTGTGATAAGCTGTTTGAAGATTGCCACGAGATCTCGTAAAGGTCTACATCTACATCTACATCTACATCTATAAGTTTACTCGGCAAAACCAATTGGCATCCCGCTGAGAGTGCAAGATTGCACTAAGGGGTGCAGCTGGTACACACCGGCTGCTTGTTGCCAGCCTTTATACTCTGGCAAGGGAGTTTCTGAAGGATGCCGAACTACCTGTTTCCAATGTAGTTAAATGAGGGGGAAGGTTATTCCAGTCTGTCACTGTTCTTGGAAAGTAGATGTATTTATAAGGGTCACAGCTTGTCGCCATTTCAATATAGCGGTTTCCATGATTTTTCCTTGTAGGAGCTGATTTCATTTTGACATGTTCTGGAAGTTTCAAAGCTATTTCACCATTTATAGCCTTGTACAATAAAACCAGCCTCTGGGTCCTTCTTCTCCCTGCTAGTGAATCCCATTTTAGGTCTTCCAGGATTTTTGTTACAGTGCCTGTTTCTCTCTTCCAGTTGCCAGCCACAAATCGAGCAGCTCGTCTTTGAACTGATTCTATGCGGTCTATGTTTTTTTTGAGGTAAGGGTCCCACACACTTGATGCATATTCTAAGTGAGGTATTGTATACACAAGTGTATTGTATGCAGCCTCTTTGATATTTCCTGGGCACATATTGAAATTTCTTCTTACAAATCCCAGTACTTGGTTTGCTTTGCAGATAATGTTGTTAATATGTTCATCCCATTTCATATCTGTTTGGAGTTCAACTCCAAGGTAGGGATGATGTTCAACATGTTGCAGGATGTGACCATTTAATGTATATTTTCTTGAATCAAGAGCTTGGCTTTTTTTCTTGCTGCTCAGGGTGTAACATTTCTGAGCATTGAAGTCCATTTGCCATTCACTTGACCATTCCTCCAGTATATTTAGGTCCTCTTGCAGTTTTATTGCATCGTCATCATCTTCAACTATTCTATATAGGAGGCTGTCATCAGCAAAGAGCCTTATGTTTGAATATTTTAGCTTCTTTCCAATGTCATTGATATAGAGTAGAAATAGTATTGGTCCAAGTACTGTACCCTGAGGCACTCCAGATTTAACATCGACGGGGTCAGATTCATCACCGTCAATAACCACCCTCTGTTCACGGTTTGTAAGCCAGTTTTTTATCCATGAACCGACCTGTCCTGAGATTCCATAATGCTCAAGCTTGCGATTCAGTCGCTCGTGGCAGACTGTGTCAAAGGCTTTACTAAAATCGAGAATGAGCATGTCAACATTTTGCCCATCATTTCTTGCCTTGAGTATGTCTTGTAAGGTTGTGATAAACTGAGTTTCACACGAGTGGCCTGACGTGAATCCATGCTGAAAATTTACCAGGATATTGTAAAGTTCACAGTGATTCATCATATGTCTAACAATTTTATGCTCCAAAATCTTACAGGGGACAGATGTCAAGGAAACTGGCCTGTAGTTAGCGGCACAACTTTTATCTCCTTTTTTAAAGACTGCAACTATATTTGCTGTGCGCCATGCTTTTGGAAGTTCTCCTTTGTCGAGTGAGTCTTGGAATATTTTTTGGAGGATTGGAGCTATTTCATATGAGCATTCTTTCAAGACTCTTGTGGGTATTTGATCTGGGCCATTGGCCTTTTTGCAGTTTAGGTTAGAGAGCAATTTTTCCACACCAGCAACTGTGATGGTAATTGGTTCTATTTGTGGAGAAGTTGGATCACCTTTGTCAGGAATATTTTCCATGTTTTCAGTAGAAAAAACAGATTCGTACTGACGTGAAAGAACTTCTGCCTTGCCTTTACTGTCTTTCACCTCAATGCCATTTTCTGTTAGTGTTGGTACACCAACGGTATCTTTGCGCCTGGATCTAATATAGTTCCAGAACCTTTTTCCCATTGATGGTCTACTGAATTCAATGTCAGGTAAATCGAGTAGCCCAAGGACATATTCATGGTGGGATTCTCTCAATTTATGTTTTATGTGTTTCCTAAGGTTTCTGAATTTTCTACGGTCAGAATCCTTTTTAGTTTTTTAAGCCTTGTTGTATAGTCTTTGTTTCCTTCTAATTTGTCTCTTGATTTCCTTTGTCATCCATGGCACATCCCA
This sequence comes from Amphiduros pacificus, assembly GCA_949316495.1. Taxonomy (NCBI): domain Eukaryota; kingdom Metazoa; phylum Annelida; class Polychaeta; order Phyllodocida; family Hesionidae; genus Amphiduros; species Amphiduros pacificus. The sequence continues at coordinate 14,231,166 of OX439011.1, read as the reverse complement.
TCTACCAGTTATTTTCTTAATAGGAATGTGTTTATTGATGGACTCCATAAGCTTGGCTGTGAACTTATTGTTCAGAGTTTCAACTGGGAGACTTGAATCCTTAACTTCGTCTTCAAAAAAGACATGCATGTCTTGTTTTATTGCATTCATGTCTCCTTTTTTGTACAGCAATACGTTTCTTGGCTTTCTCTTGGCTAGCGTGGCTTTTGCATTGATTTCTGTTATCACTACATCATGGTCACTCATGCCTGGATGGATAGATACTTTATTTACTAGGCTAGGGTTTGTTGTACCGACCAAATCTAACCTATTGCCTCCCCTGGTTGGGTTAGGATTTACTTGTGTGAGACAATGTTCATTGAAAGTATCAACCATTGCTGTATTTAGGTCGATCCCATATGCAGGGCTTGGCTTATAGGACATATTCTCCCATGTGATATCTTGTACATTGAAATCCCCTGTTAGTAATATATTAGGGGTATTTGTGTCAGACTGGGGAATCATTCCAAGAGATGCATTTAGTTCATGGACGTTAGATATATTTCTGTCTGTTGGCCTATAGTAACTAGGGTTCTCCAACCACCAATCGGCAAAGCCCAGATAGGTGATCTGGAGGGATTTGTGGAATGTGCAGTGTCTCTTCTATTTGAACCAAAGAAAAGATTTGTGGAGTTGATAGAGTTCTAGTGGAGTTGATAGTCCCCAACTTCAAAAACTGTGTCAGACCCGTGTAAACAATCAAATTGAACCCGTTTGAACAGATTTTTGCAGCTGGTGACTGATATTAAATGTTTATATTTTCTTTATTCAATATCATCCAAAGAATAATCAAGCTTATTTGGGAGATTTTAGATATAAATAAACACATATAAAATATGAATTTTCACTGAAAGAGTTGAGTATTTAAAAAATCTTATGTAAATGGGATTCAACATAAAAAGTAATAAACACAGACCACTCCAGTACACCTATCTGGGCTTTGCTGATTGGTGGTTGGAGAACACTGGTCATAACTCAGACCACTCCAGTACACCTATCCGGGCTTTGCTGATTGGTGGTTGGAGAACACTGGTCATAACTCAGACCACTCCAGTACACCTGTCTGGGCTTTGCTGATTGGTGGTTGGAGAACACTGGTCATAACTCAGACCACTCCAGTACACCTATCTGGGCTTTGCTGATTGGTGGTTGGAGAACACTGGTCATAACGCAGACCACTCCAGTACACCTGTCTGGGCTTTGCTGATTGGTGGTTGGAGAACACTGGTCATAACTCAGACCACTCCAGTACACCTATCTGGGCTTTGCTGATTGGTGGTTGGAGAACACTGGTCATAACTCAGACCACTCCAGTACACCTGTCTGGGCTTTGCTGATTGGTGGTTGGAGAACACTGGTCATAACTCAGACCACTCCAGTACACCTGTCTGGGCTTTGCTGATTGGTGGTTGGAGAACACTGGTCATAACTCAGACCACTCCAGTACACCTATCTGGGCTTTGCTGATTAGTAGTTGGAAAACACTGGTCATAACTCAGACCACTCCAGTACACCTGTCTGGGCTTTGCTGATTGGTGGTTGGAGAACACTGGTCATAACTCAGACCACTCCAGTACACCTATCTGGGCTTTGCTGATTGGTGGTTGGAGAACACTGGTCATAACTCAGACCACTCCAGTACACCTATCTGGGCTTTGCTGATTGGTGGTTGGAGAACACTGGTCATAACTCAGACCACTCCAGTACACCTATCTGGGCTTTGCTGATTGGTGGTTGGAGAACACTGGTCATAACTCAGACCACTCCAGTACACCTATCTGGGCTTTGCTGATTGGTGGTTGGAGAACACTGGTCATAACTCAGACCACTCCAGTACACCTATCTGGGCTTTGCTGATTGGTGGTTGGAGAACACTGGTCATAACTCAGACCACTCCAGTACACCTATCCGGGCTTTGCTGATTGGTGGTTGGAGAACACTGGTCATAACTCAGACCACTCCAGTACACCTGTCTGGGCTTTGCTGATTGGTGGTTGGAGAACACTGGTCATAACTCAGACCACTCCAGTACACCTATCTGGGCTTTGCTGATTGGTGGTTGGAGAACACTGGTCATAACTCAGACCACTCCAGTATACCTATACCTATACCTATTGGAAAGATATGCGCACGCGTCGCGGTGGTAGGCAGTGTTTTGTTTAAGGACCCGAATTCCTGACATACACTACCAAAATTTGACGATCTAAAGCGATAAATCGATTATATTTTTTGCTAACATCGACTCTCAGCACTACCCGACCCGTGCATAAAAATCTTAAAGGCATAAATTGATACAAATGGTATTTTTTGCGTAGTGTCTTAACCGATACAGCATTGAGTGCTCCGCAATTTGTATTTTTTCAGCTTTGTAGCTTAATAATACAGCGACAATAATCTATAGGCGTCTGGCGACCCTCTAAGGTAGCGTTGTGCATTAAGCTGCCAAATCTCTTGTGTGATTAATCCTGCTCATCATAACAGAAGGAATAAGGTAATTTACAAGGTAAAAAAGTAGTAAATATTAAGAGACCAAGTATAACCTACCTGAGTCTCACACTTAACTCAATTCCTAACTCGACTCCTAACTAACAACTCACTAGTGTCACAGGTGTCATAAGTGTCAGCGCAAAGTCAGTGTAAAGATTTTAGTGCGGCTTTGACCCTCAACACAAGCAGACAAGAATTCGTAATAGGAAAAACAATTGTGAGAATATACAAGGATACACTGAACAATAAAATCGGAACAAACGAAAATAAAACGGATTAAACGTAACAAATTCCACGATTTCCACGATCCACAGTAAACTCTACGGTAAGAATTTTATAAATTAAGAAAACCTTGTGCACTAAAAAATTAACCACCGACCCGCGTGTTAAAGTACCGGCCGAAACCGGTACACTCATACTGGTCAAGCTATTATCTTGGCACTAACAGCACTTTCACTGAAAAAAATATATCTGACCAAGCTACTATCTTGGTGAAATCACAGAGCAAAGTATCTACAACCAAGCTATAATCTTGGTGAAATTACTGAGTAAAATATCAACAACCAAGCAATTATCTTGGTGCAAATACAGTGTTGAACATCTCTACGACCAAGCTACAACCAAGCTAATATCTTGGTAAAAAATCACAGAGTAAAATATCAACAACCAAGCAATTCTCTTGGTGCAAACACAGTGTTGAATATCTATACGATCAAGCTACTATCTTTGAAAATACTATATAGAAAAATTGCATATCTGACCAAGCTATTATCTTGGTGCTTCTACAGAGCATAATACCAGCTACTATCCTAGCATAAGTGCAGGGCTATCATCCAGACATTATTTCTATATACATACCCAAAATAAAATGGGAGACAAAGCTAAAAATGGAAATATTTACATGGTTAAGAAAATACTGAATGATTTCTGGGATAAAAAAACCAAAACCAGATTCTATAAAATCTGGTGGCAGGGCTTCCCTATATCGAGCAGCACCTATGAACCAGCATCCAACCTCAACCCGATGCTGATCAAAGTGTATGAACTAAATAAATTAAATGGTGGAAAAAAATCAAAACTGACCAAAAATACATCTAAAAATAAAAACACTCATCCTGTAAATACAGGCCATGTTAGTAATCAAGATTGTACTGTATCTTTACAGATGGCGTCCAAAGGCAACAAGCGTGCTGGCAAAAAGAGGAGGATCTCCTCGAAGTCCTCGCCCCATACCCCACTAGACTGGGCCGAAGCAATGGAAGCCGAGGATGCCGGAGAAGAAGCCGGCCTGAGGGTATTGATCCCGGACGAGGAGGTAGCGTCACCTGGTGGAAATAAGCACGCCACCGTCTCTGCAGGTGCCGGTGAACAAGATGCATCCCCCCAACCAGGCACATCTGGTGCACCAGGTATGGATGAACTCACGATGAGCATGGACGAGCTTATGTCCATGCTTACCCAAAAATCGTTGAGCTACTCTAGTCTTCAGGCTGATGATGAAGCGAAGAAAATAAGGATTGAAAAACTGGAAAAGGACTTGAAAAAGATGGAAGGGCAAAAGAATAAAGAGGCTGAAGGTAAAAGGGAACTCAATAAGAAATACCACACACTTGAGCTACAACTGAAATATGAACTAGCTAAAAACAAAAGGTCTAACGCTAAAATGGAGGAATTGAACACTATAATCAAAAGAAACAGTCAAAGCATGACCAAACTAGAAGAGAAAAATAAAGAATATATTCGTAAAATTAGGGCTATGGCTGAGAACAGCAAAATAAACCCACGTCCATCAGAGCCAGCACAGATGTCGCCACCCAAGCATCGTGCCCTCTTCATTGCTGACCCTGAGTACAGAGGACTATTTCCAAAAGGGGATGGCAGCTTGACGTGGGATGTGACCGAGGAGATCATGGAGGTCTCCCAGCTGGAAGAAATGGCGTGCAAGTCAAGCTTTGCTGTAAAACTCAAAGATTATGCAGCCATCATGATCTGTCTTGGTCTAAGAGACATTGAGAGATACACCCCCAGTGATAAGTTATACACCAAGATTAAGAGAGGAGTATATTCGATGGCTAAACTAAGCACTTGCCAAATCTATCTGTGTCACATCCCTCCCATCTCGATAGATTGCTCATCCAAGCTAGTTAACGCCCACACCCTTCTAAATATCTACTTGGAAGACCTCAGTGCTCATCACGAACAGGGGCAACTTAAGATCATACTGACCCCTGATGAGGTCTCATCACTACCCACATCTGAAGCCGTGACATCTGCCACCAATCACTCCCTAAGTGAGACTGCATCCACTGAATGGGTGAAGAACATTGAAAAGATCATCAAACCCACAAACGCCTTCACGGGTGAGCTGCAGGAGGTTTGGGAGCCAGATGAGGAGAAGGTGAACATGGCACTGGCTAAAAGTGATGAAACACAACTGAATACCGCTACCGCTATCACTCAGAATCTAGATATCATCGACTTTAACGACAGTGATTATGGGGAGGAAACAGTCACAACTGTCATTCCAGACGGCGCCGTCAGAAAACTGATTGGTGTCGGAGGCTGGACTATCAGGCAAATGCAACAAAGATCAAATACACATATGAAGAAGGTTGACTCTGGCAAGGAGACAAGTAACAGGAACAAGGTGGAACGTATGTGGATCTCAGGCACACCTCTTGGTATAGCACGTGCCCTAGTTGAAATGAGGAGGGTGATAAACGACGGTAAAGAACCAGTACATCGGCAGAAAGACATCTGCTTTTACTACGCACAGGGAAGATGCAGGAACGGCCACAGATGCCAGTATCTGCATGAGAGTGTGCCAGCCAATTTTGTACCAAAGGCGTCGACCAGACCCAGAGATCCTCATCCCAGAAGCCCAGTGAGGCTTATTGGTGCCAGAAAGACATCTAAATTCTGACTTTTGCTTAATGGATGGAGATCGAACTCAAAACTATGTAAGAGAAAAAATTGTAAACTAATGAGTATGGAAAACATCTGTTTAAATAACATCTACAAATTATGTGAACTATGTCAGGTCTCGAGTGAAATAAATATTCAAATGGAAAAAATTGTTTGTATCTCTGCTTCTTTACCCTGTAGATGTAAAAACAAAGGTAATATTCGTGTACAAATAAATAAAAATACTTCGCTCACCAGAAAGATGCAATGTCTACTAAAATCAGTGCTTACTAAACACCTGACTAAATATCATGATATTAAAGATACACAAATAGGAAATTATTATATCATCTCCATCCATTCTATGCCCTTACCTCATGTGCAAACACATCTTAACACGAAAACTGAAAATAAGCAAAAAATCCCAAATATTATAGAAAATATGAAGAGAAATACAGAAAAACTGCGGAGCAAAAGTAAAGTGAACCATTATTACGATTTTACTATGTCAACAAACAAATTTACTACGCAACTAGATTCTTACTACGAACATGCTAAAAATAGCACACGTTATTCCAAAAATAGGTTGAGACCACGTGACATGGTCCATGGCAAGCGTATTCTTAATGAAATACTGTCCGAAAAACACCCGGATAAACCTATAAATAGAATTATCAACCACAAATCATATTACGTAAGTGGCCCACGTGATCTTCGAAGGTCCGCCCACAAATTGAACTCGATGATCCGACCTGGTATCAAATCCACCCTGCAAGGAAATTTATCAACCCCCGCGAGATTAAAAGATGCTAATACTAATTGGAACAAAAACAAAATGATAAAGCAAAAGTCAAATGCGAATAATCAGACTCCATTTCGGGTGGAAAGCGGATCAAACTTTCGAATCGATACAGGAGAAGCCACGCCCAGTCCTGTCACGATTCGTCACTCAGCGAAGCAGGCATATTATGGGCTAGGGTCACCCCCATTCATAAATTCATCAATGGAAATTAACACGGGGATTCCCCCTCTCACTGGCATTAATGCTGAAAACACTGATCCAAAAAATACTATGATAAACATGAAATCGCGAAGTAAAGCCAAAACAACAGCTCATAAATATATTAAAATTGGCTCGTGTAATGCTCAAAGCATCAGACATAAAACACTATTGATTAAAGACTATTTTAATGAAAACAATCTGAATGCTCTCTTCATCACAGAAACATGGCTACACGAAACAGGAGATGAGAGAATAAAGGACGAACTGGAGAATGGAGGCTATAAGTTCCACTCCTTCCCCAGGATGGGCCGCACTGGAGGCGGCCTGGGTCTCCTCCACCGAACTGAAATTCCGTTTGGTACCAACCGATTAAACCCACCAAAACTCGGCACTATGGAAATAATGGAAGCCTCACTACACATTAAAGGGAAACACATAACTATTGTAACTATCTATAGACCAGAGCCATCTGGCGGAAATAAATACACTTACAGTGAATTCTATGATGAGTTCACACAACTGGTTGCCCATTATGGGTCTTTCAACCATGATGTTATATTTTTGGGAGATTACAACTTTCACATGAATAAACCAAAGAAACCTGACGTTGTTAAATTTAATGATATCTTATCTACATTTGATATGACTCAATGGGTAGACGAACCAACACACATTCATGGTAACATTCTTGATCTCAATATTACTTTTAAAAATAATAAATACCTAATTGATCACAAAGTGGATGAATACATCTCTGATCACAAAATGATACTATTTAATTTGGATATAAATCCTCCTAAACAAGCCAAAAAATTTATCACCTACCGAAACTACAAAAAGCTAGACATAAATTGTCTTAGGCGAGACATTAAATCAGTATTACAGGCAAGATCAGAATGGGAATTTCTCCCCTTAAAGGACCTAGTGGATTACTATGATAAAAGACTTATGGTAATCCTAGATAAACATGCCCCAATGAAATCGGCAAATGTCTCAAATCGTAACATGGTTCCATGGATGAGTGACCACATCAAACAGGAGAGATCACTCAAGAGGAGACTGGAGAGAAAAATGAATAAAACAGGATTGCAGATTGATAAAGATCTCTACAAAATAGAGAAAAACAAATATAATGCATCATTGAAAAAGGCACAATCAAATTATTTCGCCAACCTAGTTGATGAACATAAGCATGACCCTAAGAAACTTTTTAAAGTTATTGATACGGTAATGCATAAGCCCAAGAACACTCCCATGCCTAAATCATGTAATGATATGGAACAGGCAAACAAATTCAACAGTTTTTTCCTTGAGAAAATTGATTTAATCAGGCAAAAGATAGATTTGACTTCTACAAACCTGAACTCACCACCAGAGGACAGCACTGCGAACACCCCTATAAATAACACAACATCACCTAAACTTAACATGTTCTCACCCCTTACACTAGATGATGTAAGGAAATTAATTAAAAAATCAGCCAGGAAGTCATGTGAACTTGACCCCTTCCCAGCATGGCTGTTATATGACCTCATAGATGACCTCCTGCCTATTATTACCACCATTATAAATAAATCTTTAACTGAATCAAATGTATCAGAAAATATGAAGATTGCCATAATTAAACCTCTGTTAAAGAAACTAGGTCTAGACCTCATTGAGAAAAATTACAGGCCCGTATCTAACCTCAGTTATATCTCTAAATTAACAGAGAGAGCTGCATCTGAACAACTAATAACACATCTGGTCAGAAACGGATTAACAGACACCTTTCAGTCAGCATATAAAGAGTTTCATAGTACTGAGACTGCCCTGCTGAAGGTACAGAATGATATCTTGGTTAATCTGGATAAGAGAAATTCAGTTATACTACTGTTACTAGACCTATCTGCCGCATTTGATACCATTGACCACAATATATTATTTGACAGATTGAAATCCCGGTGTGGGGTGACTGGCTCTGCTCTTAAATGGATAAAGTCATATTTAAATGATAGACAACAGTGTGTTAAGGTGGGACTCCAAAGGTCGACTCCTAAGGCTATTAAATACGGTGTCCCTCAAGGCTCTGTACTGGGACCTATTCTTTTCACAATATATATGTCTCCTCTGGCCGACATTCTAAAGAAATATAACATGAGTTATCACATCTACGCGGATGACACGCAAATTTACATTCCTGTCGACAACTCATCAAAATCTGATATTGAAATCAGTAAAACTCAACTTGAAAAATGTGTGGATGAAGTTAGAGCATTTCTAATATCAAATAAGATGAAAATAAATGATGGTAAGACTGAGATGCTAATATGCACTAATAAGCGCGATACAAATACAGATTTGCCTACGTCCATTAGAGTAGGTGACTCATCTATATCACCATCTAGCAATGTAGTTGACTTAGGCATCACACTTGACTCTAATATGAATCTGAAGGCACAAGTCAGGAAAATGTGTAAAAAGGGCTATTACCATATCAGGAATCTTTCTGCTATCAGACATTGTCTAGACGAGAAAACAGCTATTACCCTATCACACGCCTTCGTGACATCCACATTAGACTATGGTAACGGGTTACTGGCTGGCTTACCAAAATCTGAACTCAGGAAGTTGCAGTACCTGCAGAACTCTGCTGCACGGGTGGTTGGCAGACTCAGAAAGTTCGATCATATATCAGAGAAACTAAAGGAACTGCATTGGCTGCCTGTACATGCAAGAATACAATTTAAAATTTTGCTGCTAACCTGGAAGGCTCTTAATGGTAAGGCTCCCCCTTACTTGCGGGATCTGCTCCAAGTTAAAACTAGGGATATGAGCCTACGCTCAAATGACGGCACTCACCTAATTGAGCCAAAAATGCGCCTGAGGACAGTGGGTGACAGGGCTTTCTCGGCAATTGCCCCCAAGCTCTGGAATACGCTGCCCTCACATATTAGGAGTAGTACAACAGTCGACTCTTTTAAGAGTAGACTCAAAACTCACCTATTCAGAACCTATGTTCTGAACACAGCGCTATGAACAGTCCTATCTGGTATCAGCGCGATACAAATTTTATTATTATTATTATTATTATTATTATTATACCTGTCTGGGCTTTGCTGATTGGTGGTTGGAGAACACTGGTCATAACTCAGACCACTCCAGTACACCTGTCTGGGCTTTGCTGATTGGTGGTTGGAGAACACTGGTCATAACTCAGACCACTCCAGTACACCTATCTGGGCTTTGCTGATTAGTAGTTGGAAAACACTGGTCATAACTCAGACCACTCCAGTACACCTGTCTGGGCTTTGCTGATTGGTGGTTGGAGAACACTGGTCATAACTCAGACCACTCCAGTACACCTGTCTGGGCTTTGCTGATTGGTGGTTGGAGAACACTGGTCATAACTCAGACCACTCCAGTACACCTATCTGGGCTTTGCTGATTGGTGGTTGGAGAACACTGGTCATAACTCAGACCACTCCAGTACACCTATCTGGGCTTTGCTGATTAGTAGTTGGAAAACACTGGTCATAACTCAGACCACTCCAGTACACCTGTCTGGGCTTTGCTGATTGGTGGTTGGAGAACACTGGCCATAACTCAGACCACTCCAGTACACCTATCTGGGCTTTGCTGATTGGTGGTTGGAGAACACTGGTCATAACTCAGACCACTCCAGTACACTTATCTGGGCTTTGCTGATTGGTGGTTGGAGAACACTGGTCATAACTCAGACCACTCCAGTACACCTATCTGGGCTTTGCTGATTGGTGGTTGGAGAACACTGGTCATAACTCAGACCACTCCAGTACACCTATCTGGGCTTTGCTGATTGGTGGTTGGAGAACACTGGTCATAACTCAGACAACTCCAGTACACCTAATTGGGCTTTGCTGATTGGTGGTTGGAGAACACTGGTCATAACTCAGACCACTCCAGTACACCTAATTGGGCTTTGCTGATTGGTGGTTGGAAAACACTGGTCATAACTCAGACCAGTCCAGTACACCTAATTGGGCTTTGCTGATTGGTGGTTGGAGAACACTGGCCCTAACTCAGACCACTCCAGTACACCTATCTGGACTTTGCTGATTGGTGGTTGGAGAACACTGGTCATAGGGGTGGTTATCTACCTTGAAGTGGCTTCTCCCTCCAACCAGTTCTCTACGACTAGTTACCGTTGAAGACGGTTTTTAATATTGTCATGTCTGAGGGTTAATGCAATAGAACGATCCTCAATCACTCTTTAAAGAGTAGGGCATTGAGTCCATATGATCTGATCTAGCAGGGCATTGGATAGGACAATATGAGTCCAAATAAACTGACTGAGCCTAAAGAGTACAAATTGAATATAACCATGTCAGGGTGTAACCAACATGCTGATAGATGTTGGCAATGATTCAGTGTACATTAACATTCATAGCATATGTTGCAGAATTGGCAGTTATAAATAATAAAACTCATACTAGACAGAAGAGATTTTATATTGTTCAGTAGTATAACATACGTTTATAAATTTGGAATTGGCAAATGGAATCGAGTTCAATGTTCAATGGATAGGACAACATACTTACAAATAGTGTTTACATTTGTAAGAATATATGGATTATTAATATTTAAAATCTAATATTGAACATTTGAAAAAGGAATACTTAAGATAAAATATGAAACATTTGAAACATAGGTTAACTTTTCACTGTACAGTATATACTGCTGTGCTGTGCATAGGACTATATACCATTGCTTTTATTACTGTAATAATCAAACTCAGAACTTCTACAAATAGAAGCCCAGAACACCGGTTGCCTGACAATGGTGAACATGATTTCAAGAAACCTTTTTACCAGATCCCATATACCAATATCTACATATACTCGGGAGCAGTGTTTCTGGACCAAAGAGTCGAATCAAGACCAGTTTTAAGAGTTCTTGGGTTGTCAACATTTGATGAAAACTACAATCTCACCTTTCAGATATTTGACCAGGAGACAGAGAAAATCTCGTATAAACCCGCGAGAGTTGAGCAGAGCATCAGTTGGATTCCACCATTTTGCAAATGGCGGACGACAATGCTCACGGCAAGTATTAGCCCAGATATGAGTCCATCAAAAATTGGTGTTTTTGACAAAAACAACAATATTAACCTAACATTTACGCAGAAGCCATGGTTTCCACTGAAAACAATACTATTAGATAAAAGGGAGAAGAGAGATCGGGTTAAAATTAGCATTTGCCACAGCGCATTATTCCACTTAGGTGACACAGACATCCACGCCCTGCTGGAATGGATAGAATTTCACAAAATGCTGGGAATTGCAAACATCATGATATATGGAGCTTACAATGTGACAGAAAGTATCAGGGATGTCATCAGATATTATAAAAATGTAGGATTTATCAAGTTTATTGAGTGGGATCTACCCATGGTGAGCTATACCACCTGGGATCTGGATCATAATCCCGGTGATCCCAATATTCAAAAATCCACCAAAATATTTGCCAAATCCTACCCAAAATGTGTGACTTACTACGCACAGAGACTGGCCTATAATCACTGTCTTTATCAAAACATGCTAGAGTTTGATTATCTATTTTTCATTGATAAAGATGAGTATGTTTTCCCCCTGAAACATGACACATGGCCTGTGTTCTTTGAATATATAGAGACCAAAAAAAAGTACATTAATACCTCCAGTTTTATGATATCTGAGGCAAGATTTAAGATGGAGGAAATAAGCAGTAAAAATGACATCTCACATTTAGATAGTATTGCAAGATGCGACCGTCCTCAAGTCAGAGAATATCTGTCTGGATTTGATAAAAACCAGGAGAGCAGCGATGTTTTCCCTGAGGATTGTCATTTTAAGTCAGTGTTAAGGCCGTTGATGAGCGTCAGACTCGCCATTCACAGAGTAATTGATGTACTTCCGGGTTACAAAAAAACTACAGTTATTTCACCGGAAGTAGCTAAGATGCATCACTACGTCACCCCGGGTAACGTGGATGATAATGCCCAAACTAAACGAGATGACACTATCCTCATAAAGTACAAACCCCGTTTGGATGAGCGCGTGAGAAAGACAAAGCTTCATTTTAGCAGATCACGTACATAATAATGATATTGACACATATTCAATAATAAACACAATGGAACTAAAAGGTTGACATTAGACTCGTTATCGAGAAATTATTTGATTTATCATGAACTGCACATATTATAATATAACCGTGAAAAACCTTTGTCAAGAATTCTTTTATTTGTCCATGATTTCATCGGTTGTGTTCCTCTTTTCTCAAGCTGCTTAACTATTTTCAAATCCCCTTTCTAAACTGAGAAGAAGGCCAGTCAGTGTATTTCTCAGGGTTCATACCCTGAATGGTTCTGTTATATGTCAGGAGATCACTTGTGCCTAGGGGAACCAAATATAATTTCTTTATTGAGCAGCAACCAAATATGATTTCTTTATTGAGCAGTGTTTTCTTGCACCTAAACTTAACTGATGTGTTTCAACATAAACAAACACCAGAGATGCTACTAAGGCACAATCCTATATCAACAAACACCAGAGATGCTACTTAGGCACAATCCTATATCAACAAACACACCAGAGAAGCTACTTTGGCACAACTCTATATCAACAAACACACCAGAGAAGCTACTTAGACACAATCCTATATAAACAAACACACCAGAGAAGCTACTTAGGCACAGTCCTATATCAACAAACACACCAGAGAAGCTACTTAGGCACAGTCTTATATCAACAAACACACCATAAAAGTTACTTAGGCACAATCCTATTTCAACAAACACACCAGAGAAGCTACTTAGGCACAATCCTATATCAACAAACACACCAGAGATGCTACTTAGGCACAATCCTATATCAACAAACACACCATAAAAGTTACTTAGGCACAATCCTATATCAACAAACACACCAGAGAAGCTACTTAGGCACAATCCTATATTAACAAACACACCAGAGAAGCTACTTAGGCACAATCCCATATCAACAAACACTCCAGAGATGCTACTTAGGCACAATCCTATATCAACAAACACACCAGAGAAGCTACTTAGACACAATCCTATATAAACAAACACACCATAAAAGTTACTTAGGCACAATCCTATATCAACAAACACACCAGAGAAGCTACTTAGGCACAATCCTATATCAACAAACACACCAGAGAAGCTACTTAGACACAATCCTATATAAACAAACACACCATAAAAGTTACTTAGGCACAATCCTATATCAACAAACACACCAGAGAAGCTACTTAGGCACAATCCTATATAAACAAACACACCATAAAAGCTACTTAGGCACAATCCTATATCAACAAACACACCAGTGAAGCTACTTAGGCACAATCCTATATCAACAAACACACCAGAGAAGCTACTTAGGCACAATCCTATATCAACAAACACACCAGAGAAGCTACTTTGGCACAATCCTATATCAACAAACACACCAGAGAAGCTACACAATCCTATATCAACAAACACACCAGAGATGCTACTTAGGCACAATCCTATATCAACAAACACACCAGAGATGCTACTTAGGCACAATCCTATATCAACAAACACACCATAAAAGTTACTTAGGCACAATCCTATTTCAACAAACACACCAGAGAAGCTACTTAGGCACAATCCTATATCAACAAACACACCAGAGAAGTTACTTAGGCACAATCCTATATCAACAAACACACCAGAGATGCAACTTAGACACAATCCTATATAAACAAACACACCAGAGAAGCTACTTAGGCACAATCCTATATCAACAAACACACCAGAGAAGCTACTTAGGCACAGTCCTATATCAACAAACACACCATAAAAGTTACTTAGGCACAATCCTATATCAACAAACACACCAGAGAAGCTACTTAGACACAATCCTATATCAACAAACACACCAGAGAAGCTTATCAGGCACAATCCTATATGAACAAACACACCATAAAAGTTACTTAGGCACAATCCTATATCAACAAACACCCCAGAGAAGTTACTTAGGCACAATCCTATATCAACAAACACACCAGAGATGCTACTTAGGCACAATCCTATATCAACAAACACACCAGAGAAGCTACTTTGGCACAACTCTATATCAACAAACACACCAGAGAAGCTACTTAGGCACAATCCTATATCAACAAAAACACCAGAGAAGCTACTTAGACACAATCCTATATAAACAAACACACCATAAAAGTTACTTAGGCACAATCCTATATCAACAAACACACCAGAGAAGCTACTTAGGCACAATCCTATATCAACAAACACACCAGAGAAGCTACTTTGGCACAATCCTATATCAACAAACACACCAGAGAAGCTACTTAGGCACAATCCTATATAAACAAACACACCATAAAAGTTACTTAGGCACAATCCTATATCAACAAACACACCAGAGAAGCTACACAATCCTATATCAACAAACACACCAGAGATGCTACTTAGGCACAATCCTATATCAACAAACACACCAGAGATGCTACTTAGGCACAATCCTATATCAACAAACACACCATAAAAGTTACTTAGGCACAATCCTATTTCAACAAACACACCAGAGAAGCTACTTAGGCACAATCCTATATCAACAAACACACCAGAGAAGCTACTTTGGCACAACTCTATATCAACAAACACACCAGAGAAGCTACACAATCCTATATCAACAAACACACCAGAGATGCTACTTAGGCACAATCCTATATCAACAAACACACCAGAGATGCTACTTAGGCACAATCCTATATCAACAAACACACCATAAAAGTTACTTAGGCACAATCCTATTTCAACAAACACACCAGAGAAGCTACTTAGGCACAATCCTATATCAACAAACACACCAGAGAAGCTACTTAGACACAATCCTATATCAACAAACACACCATAAAAGTTACTTAGGCACAATCCTATTTCAACAAACACACCAGAGAAGCTACTTAGGCACAATCCTATATCAACAAACACACCAGAGATGCTACTTAGGCACAATCCTATATCAACAAACACACCATAAAAGTTACTTAGGCACAATCCTATATCAACAAACACACCAGAGAAGCTACTTAGGCACAATCCTATATTAACAAACACACCAGAGAAGCTACTTAGGCACAATCCCATATCAACAAACACTCCAGAGATGCTACTTAGGCACAATCCTATATCAACAAACACACCAGAGAAGCTACTTAGACACAATCCTATATAAACAAACACACCATAAAAGTTACTTAGGCACAATCCTATATCAACAAACACACCAGAGAAGCTACTTAGACACAATCCTATATCAACAAACACACCAGAGAAGCTACTTAGACACAATCCTATATAAACAAACACACCATAAAAGTTACTTAGGCACAATCCTATATCAACAAACACACCAGAGAAGCTACTTAGGCACAATCCTATATAAACAAACACACCATAAAAGCTACTTAGGCACAATCCTATATCAACAAACACACCAGTGAAGCTACTTAGGCACAATCCTATATCAACAAACACACCAGAGAAGCTACTTAGGCACAATCCTATATCAACAAACACACCAGAGAAGCTACTTTGGCACAACTCTATATCAACAAACACACCAGAGAAGCTACACAATCCTATATCAACAAACACACCAGAGATGCTACTTAGGCACAATCCTATATCAACAAACACACCAGAGATGCTACTTAGGCACAATCCTATATCAACAAACACACCATAAAAGTTACTTAGGCACAATCCTATTTCAACAAACACACCAGAGAAGCTACTTAGGCACAATCCTATATCAACAAACACACCAGAGAAGCTACTTAGACACAATCCTATATCAACAAACACACCATAAAAGTTACTTAGGCACAATCCTATTTCAACAAACACACCAGAGAAGCTACTTAGGCACAATCCTATATCAACAAACACACCAGAGAAGCTACTTTGGCACAACTCTATATCAACAAACACACCAGAGAAGCTACACAATCCTATATCAACAAACACACCAGAGATGCTACTTAGGCACAATCCTATATAAACAAACACACCAGAGAAGCTACTTTGGCACAACTCTATATCAACAAACACTCCAGAGATGCTACTTAGGCACAATCCTATATAAACAAACACACCATAAAAGTTACTTAGGCACAATCCTATATCAACAAACACACCAGAGATGCTACTTAGGCACAATCCTATATCAACAAACACACCAGAGATCCTACTTAGGCACAATTCTATATCAACAAACACACCAGAGATCCTACTTAGGCACAATCCTATATCAACAAACACACCAGAGAAGCTAATCAGGCACAATCCTATATGAACAAACACACCATAAAAGTTACTTAGGCACAAACCTATATCAACAAACACACGCGAGAAGCTACTTAGGCACAACTCTATATCAACAAACACACCAGAAATGCTACTTAGGCACAACTCTAGATCTATTTCAACAAACACACCAGAGAAGCTACTTAGGCACAATCCTATATCAACAAACACACCAGAGATGCTACTTAGGCACAATCCTATATCAACAAACACACCATAAAAGTTACTTAGGCACAATCCTATTTCAACAAACACACCAGAGAAGCTACTTAGGCACAATCCTATATCAACAAACACACCAGAGAAGCTACTTAGACACAATCCTATATCAACAAACACACCATAAAAGTTACTTAGGCACAATCCTATTTCAACAAACACACCAGAGAAGCTACTTAGGCACAATCCTATATCAACAAACACACCAGAGATGCTACTTAGGCACAATCCTATATCAACAAACACACCATAAAAGTTACTTAGGCACAATCCTATATCAACAAACACACCAGAGAAGCTACTTAGGCACAATCCTATATTAACAAACACACCAGAGAAGCTACTTAGGCACAATCCCATATCAACAAACACTCCAGAGATGCTACTTAGGCACAATCCTATATCAACAAACACACCAGAGAAGCTACTTAGACACAATCCTATATAAACAAACACACCATAAAAGTTACTTAGGCACAATCCTATATCAACAAACACACCAGAGAAGCTACTTAGACACAATCCTATATCAACAAACACACCAGAGAAGCTACTTAGACACAATCCTATATAAACAAACACACCATAAAAGTTACTTAGGCACAATCCTATATCAACAAACACACCAGAGAAGCTACTTAGGCACAATCCTATATAAACAAACACACCATAAAAGCTACTTAGGCACAATCCTATATCAACAAACACACCAGTGAAGCTACTTAGGCACAATCCTATATCAACAAACACACCAGAGAAGCTACTTAGGCACAATCCTATATCAACAAACACACCAGAGAAGCTACTTTGGCACAACTCTATATCAACAAACACACCAGAGAAGCTACACAATCCTATATCAACAAACACACCAGAGATGCTACTTAGGCACAATCCTATATCAACAAACACACCAGAGATGCTACTTAGGCACAATCCTATATCAACAAACACACCATAAAAGTTACTTAGGCACAATCCTATTTCAACAAACACACCAGAGAAGCTACTTAGGCACAATCCTATATCAACAAACACACCAGAGAAGCTACTTAGACACAATCCTATATCAACAAACACACCATAAAAGTTACTTAGGCACAATCCTATTTCAACAAACACACCAGAGAAGCTACTTAGGCACAATCCTATATCAACAAACACACCAGAGAAGCTACTTTGGCACAACTCTATATCAACAAACACACCAGAGAAGCTACACAATCCTATATCAACAAACACACCAGAGATGCTACTTAGGCACAATCCTATATAAACAAACACACCAGAGAAGCTACTTTGGCACAACTCTATATCAACAAACACTCCAGAGATGCTACTTAGGCACAATCCTATATAAACAAACACACCATAAAAGTTACTTAGGCACAATCCTATATCAACAAACACACCAGAGATGCTACTTAGGCACAATCCTATATCAACAAACACACCAGAGATCCTACTTAGGCACAATTCTATATCAACAAACACACCAGAGATCCTACTTAGGCACAATCCTATATCAACAAACACACCAGAGAAGCTAATCAGGCACAATCCTATATGAACAAACACACCATAAAAGTTACTTAGGCACAAACCTATATCAACAAACACACGCGAGAAGCTACTTAGGCACAACTCTATATCAACAAACACACCAGAAATGCTACTTAGGCACAACTCTAGATCTATTTCAACAAACACACCAGAGAAGCTACTTAGGCACAATCCTATTTCAACAAACACACCATAAAAGTTAATTAGGCACAATCCTATATCAACAAACACACCAGAGATGCTACTTAGACCCAATCCTATATAAACAAACACACCATAAAAGTTACTTAGGCACAATCATATATCAACAAACACACCAGAGATGCTACTTAGGCACAATCATATATCAACAAACACACCAGAGATGCTACTTAGGCACAATCATATCTCAACAAACACACCAGAGATGCTACTTAGGCACAATCCTTTATCAACAAACACACCAAAGAAGCTACTTAGGCACAATCCTATATCAACAAACACACCAGAGAAGCTACTTAGGCACAATCCTATATCAACATAAACACCAGAGAAGCTACTTAGGCACAATCCTATATCAACAAACACACCAGAGAAGCTACTTAGACACAATCCTATATCAACAAACACACCAGAGAAGCTACTTAGACATAATCCTATTTCAACAAACACCAGAAAAGCTACTTAGGCACAATCCTATATCAACAAACACACCAGAGAAGCTACTTAGGCACAATCATATATCAACAAACACACCAGAGAAGCTACTTAGGCACAATCCTATATCAACAAACACACCAGAGATGCTACTTAGGCACAATCCTATATCAACAAACACACCAGAGAAGCTACTTAGACACAATCCTATATTAACAAACACACCAGAGAAGCTACTTAGGCACAATCCTATATCAACAAACACACCAGAGAAGCTACTTAGGCACAATCCTATATCAACAAACACACCAGAGGTGCTACTTAGGCACAACCCTATATAAACAAACACACCATAAAAGTTACTTAGGCACAGTCCTATATCAACAAACACACTGACACTGACACTGACACTGAATAATTTTTTATTGTCTCTTCTGGTGTTACAAATTTCATCTCAATATATTTCAACACAACCGGGAGCTCAAATTGAGCCATAAGAGACCATACAGTCGATAAAACATACATTTGTTATTTTATTAATAAAATAATTTTTTTTTTTTTTTTATATAAAATAAATTAAATTACTCTTTCATATATACACTATAAAATTGTTTGTTCATGTTTTATACAATACAGACCTTCTTTTGATAAACATGTTATGGCAGGCCCTAGCAGTGAATTTACAAATGATGTCATTACTCATTAGACATATAAATTTGTTCTCATCTGACAATTCATTAAAATCTAACACAAACTGTGATACCTTGGTATAGAGATCTTCTCTTTCAGCACTAAAAGCTTCACAGGTAGTCATGAAATGGAGTTCACTCTCTATTTGCCCACTTTCACAGCATTGGCATAATCTCTCATTTACAGACAGTTCCTCATACCTGCCTGTTTCAATCCTCATGGCTGCTGTGCCACACCTCAAGCTTGCAAAACTTTTCCTAACAGCAAATGACATTGGCTTTCTTAAATTTCTTGCACCATAGTTCTGCTTAAATTTTCTGTATGTTCTCAGTTTATTGCTACCAACTCTGACATCTTTATATAGATCATTTTTCCATTTCTGCACAGTTTCTTGTAACAAACAATCTTCTAGTTCATCCAACACTAATTTCTTATTGTTACAATTGTTGACATCCTTAAAATGACCAATACCTAAGTCATCAAACATTTTCATTGTGTGATAGCACCAATTCTTACATCCATTTTGTGCTTTTCTATATGAATACCAGAACACTTTGCTTGACCATCTGTTAACATTCATATTCACTAATCTCAGCCACATTCTAGCAATACATACTTTTTGGCGATGCAAGCTTGATTTCCAACCCATATCACCATTAACTGCTGTATTGGGTGTATATTTGGAGACTCCCATAAAAAACCTACATGCACGATTTTGTACAGCATTTATGCAACTAAATTCTTTATGTCCCCACATTGCAGCTGCATATTCTATGATTGGTGCCACTAATGAGTCATACAGCTTTGTAAACACATCATGGGGCATACCACCAAATGCTCTATGTTTAGCTATCAGCAGCCCAAGTGCCCGGTTAGCAGACTTTGCAAATGTTTTAGCAACTTGACTCTTGTCTAGATACTCATTCAGTGTTATGCCAAGATACTTGTAGCTCTCAACTACTTCAATATCTGACCCCGCGCATTTAAATTCAAATGTGGTCTTTTCCATACTAGGAGTCCTGAAGTGTACAACTTTTGTTTTGTCTGCATTTATACACAATCTCCATTTATAGCACCATTGTGATAGAGTATTCAGCATTGTCTGCAATGAGTTGGGTGTATCTGCAATTAATGCAATATCGTCTGCAAACATTAAAATACTGAGTTGTGTCTCTTCTATGATTACACCAAGATCCAACCTCTTAATTTCCTTGGCTAGATCATTAATAAAAATGCTAAAGAACGACGGCGATAAAATGCAACCTTGCTTAACACCCAACTCAACGTCAAACCATTCTGTATATTCACCATTGACTCTTACAGAACAAGATACATTTTCATATAAAGCTTTTATGGCACTGTACATACTTCCACCAATACCAATATCCCTGAGTTTATCCATGAGGCAAGTCCTATTTACAGTATCGAAAGCCTTTTGCATATCCACAAAGCATACGTATGTTGACTGCCTGCATTTGTACCTGTTCTCAATAGTTGTGACAAGAGTAAATATATGGTCCAAACAACTCCTCATCTTGCGGAACCCATTTTGCTCCTCAACCAGTATTCCATTATTTTCCAAGTACATGTTCAGTCTCAACTTTAAAACCGTGCAATAAATTTTATACATGTGGCAAGTCAGTGTGATCCCCCTATAGCTTAAAGGGAGCCTTTTGTCTTTATTACCAGACTTGGGGATGGGGTTAATGATTCCCTTTTTCCAGCAGTTTGGGATTATGCCATCTTTAAAACACATATTAAAAAGTTTCACCATGAACTGGCATGTTGCCTCCCCTTTTAACACCTCTGTGGGTATTTGGTCAATTCCTATTGCTTTACCTATCTTTGCTTTACAGACAGCACGTTTTACCTCCTCAATAGTTACTTCACAATTCAACATATGCATGTCAAAATTGCCATCCTGGTTAGCCACTATTCTTTCCATTTCTTCCTCATATTTCTTCACTCTCTCTTTAACACCTTTTAAGAATTGTTCATCAAATTTCTGCTCATTATTTGAAAACAGTGTTGAGAAATCTGTTTTCCATGTTTTCAACACCTCATCAACATTTGTTGTTACAAGACCTTCATCATTATAAACCTCCATAGGAATGTTTTGCTTTCTGTCATTTTGAACACCAATCTTCCCAATAGATTTCCAGAATTTATTTGGGTCATTTTCACTTTCATTGAGTATTCTATCTTGCTCACGTTTCCAGTAGTTTCTTTTACTTCTCTGTTTTTCCTTATCAAATGATTTACTAGCCTGAACAAAACAAGATTTCAGATTCCTTCGCCTAGTTCCTCCTACATCAAGACAAGCAAGCCATGCATTCTCTGCTTCACACATTTTTGTCCACAAGTCACTAAGTGTGTCACACCACCATGGTTGGTTCTTACATTTCTTTTTCTGTGTTTTTCTTGTCTGACCCCTGTGTATTTTAATCACCCTACTTGGCATTTTTGCTCTCATTTCACCTGTCAACACATTACAAAATTCCTCATATGCCTCATCTAAAATATTTTGCCTTAGCTGTACATGCTCCAGCTTTACAATGGCATCATTAACCTGCTTCACAATATTTTCATCAGTCATAAAATCATCTGGCACATTTGTTGTGTCATATTTGGTGACCTCTTTAATGACACTACATTGACCATCTTGTTCACATTTTTCAATTTCACCAATATCCATGTTCCAACATAAAATACTGTGATCAGGTATTTTATCTGCCACTATACCCGTCTGTTCAACAATTTCTGTCATTCTATGTACATTAAAATCACTAAATAAATTCAGGTCATCATGGGGTACAAGACAGTAATCAACTACACTTCTGCCTGTATTACCAATTCTTGTGAAATCATTCAAGCATGATTTTCGCCCATTCAACATACAACAGTTACTACTGATAAGAAATTCAATAAGACTGTCACCATAGCTATTTACATCAAAATCCACCACATTTCGGGCAGGAATGTTGTCTACACCTTCAATAGTATCTGCCATGTCTCCACACCTACTATTAAAATCTCCACACATGTACAATGGCCCAATATTTTGATATAAATACATTTTACCAAGAAGGGTTTCATAAAATTCCACACCATCAGTAGACCTGGCAGAGTTCTGTGGCACTAGGTAGCATACACATGTTGTAAAACACATAGATGTATGTTTACAAGTAAATTTCAACCATAAAATACCTTCACAATCATTGTCTAAAACTTCAACATTGTATCTTTCCTGTATCCTCTCATGTATCAAAAACCCTATACCACCAGACCCTCTCCTTGCTGTTTTCCTTATCCACTTTCGATTTTGACCATGCCATTTGTAGTTTGGTACATTTAATTCTTGTTTACCTGTAAGAAATGTCTCTGCTACACCAATAATATCACAATCTGTATATTGTAGACACGCAACTCTATATTTATAATTGTTTGTGTTTGTATCAATACTAAAAGAGTTCGAGTTCCAGAACCCGCATTTGGCCTATAATCGCTCATTGTTCTCCTTAGCGGTCACTCTGCCGCCTTTGATTTGAAGCTTGTCCTTTGCTAGTGTGTTTATGATTGTCCTCATGTTGTTTTCTAGTTGTCTTTCTTTAGCTGGTCTGTCTATGTCAATGTAGACTTTTTTGTATTGATCACTGTCTTTTAATTTGGCTTTTCTTTTCATAATTTTCCTTGTCATCTCAGTGTCTTTCACAGTGACAAGAATGACTCTGGGATGCTGTCTCTTTACATTTGGGTCACCTTTTCTCTCCGCACACTGAACATCTATTTCACTGTCCTGAAACCCCAAACCCTGTGAAAACAGCATTTTCACTCTATCACTAGTGGTTTCACCCTCTGTTTCCACTAGATTTTTCACAACAATTTTCTGCTGTGAGACCACACTAGCATATGTCACTTCCTTTGATGCCAGTTCTTGTTGTTTCACACTCAATTCTTGTTGTTTTTCTTCGGTTTCTTGCTGTTTTTGTTGAATGGCAACTATTTGTTCCATCATTTTATCTAGCTCTGTCTGAAATTCTTTCCTTATTGTGTCCATTTCATGCTTGATAGATTTCTGAACTGCATCATTCACTGCCTTTGTGATATCATCCTTGAAAATATCCCTGAGACTGTCAAACTTCTTGTCAAAGGTGCTGTTAAAATTCTGGAACTGTCTCTGCAGATCTGTCACAATGCTACTTCCATCCTCATGAATATCTGCTTCAGCTTCAGCAGCCTTCCTCTTAGGAGGCATCTTGTGCACAATCTCAATAGTTTATTAAAATATAAATCCTAGAGGGGGTACTTCCCACAAGTTCCAATTATAGTATCGTTCCAATTATAGTGACACACGAGAGAAGCTACTTAGGCACAATCCTATATAAACAAACACACCATAAAAGTTAATTAGGCACAATCCTATATCAACAAACACACCAGAGATGCTACTTAGACACAATCCTATATAAACAAACACACCATAAAAGTTACTTCGGCACAATCCTATATCAACAAACACACCAGAGATGCTACTTAGGCACAATCCTATATAAACAAACACACCATAAAAGTTACTTAGGCACAATCCTATATCTACAAACACACCAGAGATGCTACTTAGGCACGATCCTATTTCAACAAACACACCAGAGAAGCTACTTAGGCACAATCCTATATCAACAAACACACCATAAAAGTTAATTAGGCACAATCCTATATCAACAAACACACCAGAGAAGCTACTTAGGCACAATCCTATATAAACAAACACACCATAAAAGTTAATTAGGCACAATCATATATCAATAAACACACCAGAGATGCTACTTAGGCACGATCCTATTTCAACAAACACACCAGAGAAGCTACTTAGGCACAATCCTATATCAACAAACACACCATAAAAGTTAATTAGGCACAATCCTATATCAACAAACACACCAGAGAAGCTACTTAGGCACAATCCTATATAAACAAACACACCATAAAAGTTAATTAGGCACAATCATATATCAATAAACACACCAGAGATGCTACTTAGGCACAATCCTATATCAACAAACACACCATAAAAGTTAATTAGGCACAATCATATATCAATAAACACACCAGAGATGCTACTTAGGCACAATCCTATATCAACAAACACACCAGAGAAGCTACTTAGGCACAATCCTATATCAACAAACACACCAGAGAAGCTACTTAGGCACAATCCTATATCAACAAACACACCAGAGAAGCTACTTAGGCACAATCCTATATCAACAAACACACCAGAGAAGCTACTTAGGCAAAATCCTATATCAACAAACACACCAGAGAAGCTACTTAGGCACAATCCTATTTCAACAAACACACCAAAGAAGCTACTTAGGCACAATCCTATTTCAACAAACACACCAGAGATGCTACTTAGGCACAATCCTATTTCAACAAACACACCAAAGAAGCTACGTAGGCACAATCCTATTTCAACAAACACACCAGAGATTCTACTCAGGCACAATTCTTTATCAACAAACACACCACAGAAGCTAATCAGGCACAATCCTATATCTACAAACACAAACCTATATCTACAGACATCACCATATTAACTTTGATGTGTAATTAAATCAAGTTGTGTCTCATCTATTTGCCCTTTGCCACATAGTGAGTGAGGTCATAAGCACAGATTGTGATTCATGTGTCTCATTGTTCATTTGCATAATGACACATGAATTCAGTGAGAGGCTCATGGAGGGGTCTCTGGGTAATCTTACTCTTTGGCCTATCAAATCGTGCAGTTACAAACATTTATTCATATAGAATTCTCTGTCAGTACCTTTTGCAGAGTTCCTTGAGCTTTCAAAATTTGATTTTATATGTGACGAAATACTTAATATTATTTGATTCTTATGTAATGGTATACAAATTCATTTTTTCATAAGTGAACTTAAGTGAGATATAATCAGTGAAATAACTTCATTCAGAAATAGCAAAAATAGCCCATTTTATGGAAACATCCTTTGGCATTGCTCAAGTCGCATGTTACCAAATGAGTAATTGATTTTGTTTACATACAACAGTCTATTTCAGCCTGCGACCCACCTAGTGATTTTGTGTAGTATTTATATATATACAGTCAGCAAGTTTAAATTTTGAAATAGGTCACCTTTATTTAAATAAGATGATAAAATGAAAATGATTATTTCATATATTCATTTAATGGATAAAAATGATTATTTTATACAATCATTTAATGGATAATATTTATAATTACTGATGAACACATTTCAGGTAACATACACAAGATTCATATTCCATGGTGCTGACTGAAGAAATCCCTTGGGAGTGCACACCAAAACTAAATACAGAAGTCATTAAGAGTTAGAAATCTTTCAATAAGTGCAAAGTGAAGTTCTCATACAATCTTTTATTATAAAAAAAATCATATTTTGATTCAGATATGACACTCTTTTGTATCCTATGTGGTAAGCAAGACACTATATTTCAGCTGTGTTTGATTGTCAATCACGTGATGAGTCCTCATGGAACAATGCTATCAAGTAGTCAAACAACGTTCCACTCACAGACTGTATGTCTCCCATTGTTTGTCTTCAACACTCTCCATCCAGTGCCTTTGCCCCACTTCCGTTATACGATCCACCACTGTACTGGGTGTTCATTTGTCATCGTGGTGCATCTTGGGAAATGCTGATGCATACTGGGATATCTCATTATACATGCAGGAGCGTGGAATTAATTAGAATCTGTGTGACATTGGGCTGCCATCTTGAAACAGCCTGACACATATAAGTGAGACTTCCCACAAAGGTAGACACGTGAACGGAACCGCCATTGCAAAGTATAGGGCAATCAAAATCATAACATTGGAAAAGAAAACATCCTATTCTAGAAACTACACTGAAGAGGATATATTCATATACAAAAACCCATCATTAGTCATTTTTGTAAACCAAATATATATATATATAAGGACTATTTTTTTGGTTATAACACAGCGCTGTTTTGAGTCAAATCTACTACCCGGATGTTGGGTACATAGAGTTTAATGTAGATGGAACAAACATAATTCTCTAATTGTGTTTGCATCAAATGAACTATTAAGAGTTTTATTGCACAGGAAGGTAAACACCGTTGGAAGTAGAATTTAACTTGATAAGTGTGTGTTGAACTCAACTGTTGTCTTCCTCATCAGAACTCAATTCATAATCATAATTTATTCAAAAATATAGCCATTCAATTAGAAATTTTGAAAAGACTTAATTTGTATCTGTAACACATGTGCATATCTAAATGGATATTGCTTGGTTGAGAGTATGTGCAACATATGTGAGCGCTTGGTTGTATAAACACTAAGGTTTTGCCATTGTTAGCCTTGAATGGACAGATACGGAACGGATTAAACCAAAAAAGTGACCATCACTGGAAATATTGGAGACAGCATTGAACTGCAGCAACATCTCTGGTATATCCGAACAGTAACTGAAAAGCTTAAACCACAAAAGTGACTATCACTGGACATTTTTGGAGACAATATTGAACTGCAGTGTATTGGCTGGTATCACTCAACATGTACTGAACAGCTTTAACCACAAAAATAACTTTCGCTGGAAAGTTTCATATCCCAGAAGGCATTGAACGGATTAAACCACAAATTTAAAGTGATTTTCACCCAAAGAACGTGGGCGGCAATATTGAGCTGCAGAAAAACATCTCTGGTATCTACGAACGGCACAGACCACAAAAGTGACTTTCGCTGAAAAATTTGGAGACAACGTTAAACTGCAGTAAGATCTCTGGTATCTTAACTTCTAATTTGCCTTGCCAACTTGATGTTTCACAACTAGGCCTGCTGTTTTGCATGGGTTGCAAGAATTAGATAGTTTTCCTGCAAGTTACCGTCACGATTTATCGTCTTCCTCTTTGGATAGTTTGCATGTGATAAGCTGAGAAACAATTATGTCGGGCGATATAGCAAAGAGGTAACAAGAACTATATATTGATATACAAAATATAAATTAATGTACCTATATGAAGGGGACATAAAGTATACAGAAAATGAAAGTAGTTCAATAAGTATCTATAGCTATGTTATTATATAGTTTAATGCGCAATATGACAAAACATTAAATCCTAAACTTAAATAGAAATCATTGGTAATATCAATATTTATGTCATTTTTGAATTCATTGGTTAAAGATGTGTGACACAATTCATTGTTTAGAAAAACTGCGGTGTTTTTAATATATTAATTTTCCTTATTATTATTATTTCATTTTATTTTTTAAAATATTTTTGACATGCAAATTTAGACGATATTTACTACTCAATACGTATTTTTCTACCAACATGAAGCCACCTTGTGTTCACAGTTTGGTTCCCGTAAACCGCAGTTAACTTTTATCGAATTTACCAGAATTCACAGGTAAACCACAGGTCAGAAACAGTCACGCAGGTTAAAAAGTTGGACAAACCGATAAAACATTCGCACATTTTGTGTTATACTGAAAATCATGATTGATACCCATAGCCAAGCTGTGAAAGCACCAAAATCAAGATGGCTGACTTTTGATTGAATATCACCTCAAAATCTCTCAAAATCGCAAATGCAATGAGAAGTGATTAGTGCAGTTAAGTAAGAAATGTTTTTCTTTTCTCCCCATCTTACATATACAGCTCCAAATGCTTTATCCATAAATTAAAAGGTCAAGACATTCATTTGCAGAGATATGCCAGATGAATATGACAGATAATTTTTTCATAAGCTTTAATGATTCTTTTTATCATTTTATTGTTGTTCTCTGCACGCAGATGTCTTTAGCATGTTGTCAATCGTGCACACATAGTCCAATAGAATTACTGCTTTTCTAATTATATCAGAATTGCACATATGTTTTACTTTAAATTAATCACTAAGCTAAAACGGTAAATTTGTTGTAAATCATATAGTTTACTGTAAATCATATAGTTTACCTATATAATCGTCAAGCAAATGTATTCTCAGACAGAGGGTATTAATGTCAGGTTGTAATCCTATATCTATGTTTAGAATTTAAAATAAATATTAGAAATTTCAAAACATGCCATATTAAAATCTCACCGATTATTTATTGTATGCAAAATGTAACATATCTCTCGGTTTTAATCGAAATATTTGTATCAGGTCAAT
The DNA here is from genome assembly GCA_949316495.1 of Amphiduros pacificus. NCBI lineage: Eukaryota > Metazoa > Annelida > Polychaeta > Phyllodocida > Hesionidae > Amphiduros > Amphiduros pacificus. The sequence goes on along the minus strand of OX439011.1, from coordinate 14,202,063 downwards.
TGCAAGAATGGCAAGATTGAAGTGCGCAGGCGCAGTGCTGTCTGCATTGTTCACACGTATGGTGTTCACGTGCCATTGTCTGGTGGCGTTCTACCGTATCATGGCAACCACACAATGGACGCACTACTATTGGCTGTTGCTGGCGGGTTTGGCAGGACTCATGATAGAAACGGTGGTGACCTTGAAAGTCAGGAAAGGTGCTGAATATAAATGGTGAGTGCAATTGGTTTTTGTTTGTATGCAACTCTTGAATCAATAACAAATGCAGGTAATAATACATACTATATTCTAACAAATTGGATATAGCGATCAGAGAAGGCGAGGGCTGGTGCGTATACATCTAGACTATGCTCGTCCAAATATCTATATTAGGACTATCAAGGACCTCTCGTTGCAATGGGTTTGTGCAGCGGGCGAATAATGTCACTATTCTTAGGGGGATTGTTCTGATATGTTGACATAAATATAGAATAAGAAACCCAAAACAATGACCACATATTTCCAATGACGTATGACCGGATTCCCGGCCACAGCATACGGGCACCTGCGAGGTGGTTTACTATCCCTGTATGTATATGGGACAGTTAATAGTGTCTAGTATACATGAGATATTTCTACTCAGTCATGCATTCGATTCGTACTCTCATGTGAATTTACGTAATGAAGCTGCATTCGACTTGTACTCTCAAATCCGCTCGGAAACAAAATTGCCTACGTCACATTAGATTTTCATAATCAAACGCATCTTCTGCAGTCATTGAGTAAGATTTACGGCCAGGCCATTTGATATTTTGGTTATGCAGAAATATAAACATAATTTTCAAAAAGAAAATTGCATACAAATTCTTTATAAAAAAAAAAGACTTTCTTGCTAACAAGTTTTTTTTCAGAATCTACAAGGGATTAACCATTAGTTGCTGGAGGAAAATCATTTTGTTTTCTGAGTAGCCAAAGCTTAAGAATCTACCTTTCAGGCCAAGTTCCCATTTTCCCATGGAAAGTAGTATATAATTGTTTTATTGTAACATGGATGATCCTTTTTTGATATCCACTGCCGACAGGTACGATCATGGGGAATATGTACTCATTTCCAGTGGGTTGTATATAATATAGCTTTTTCCGAGTGTGGTCAATAAAGAACTGGCGTAACTGTGGGGTGTTCGTTCGTCTGTGTGCACGTAATAGATTCCAATTTGCATTCATAAAACATGTAAACAAAGAAAAAGAAGTGTATGATGCCAAAGAGCTCAAAATGACAAAATTGGCTTTACCCATCGATGCATGAAATTATCAAGTCTCATTGCTTGGGAATGTTTCACACTCGAATTCTGAGTAGGTTTAGTTCAAATTTGATGTAAATCAGTTAGAATAGAAATAACAAGCAAAATTCTGATCATGATTAGCGTTAGTGCCTGAGCGATATTAGAGGATAGTAAAAAGAGTAAAAAGGGTAAAAACGAGTAAATTGTTCATACGTTTGTTCTATAAAATTGTTTATATACCAAATTTAATGGGATTTTTAAGACTACGAAGTTAATTTCATCTTCCTCATACGTTTGCAATAAATATTTTTTTTTTGTTCTATTTATTCTATTTTTTGTTTTCTTTATATTCTATTTTTTGTTTTGTTTATTCTATTGTTTTTTTTGTTTGTAATTATTATTTTGTTTTTTGAATAGAGTTTTAAAGCGAGGTAACATAAATCCCTACTGCACCTCCCTGATATGAACCAAAAAACTGAAAAAAAAAACAACAGAACAACTATTGACCAAAGCCATGAAAAAACTCTAATTGTCCAACAAAAAGGTATCATTATGTTTGATATGTAATAGTAAGTTATAACCAATGTATAACAGGGGGAACCCAGATGCCATCTTCTCGTGACTTATGTTGTGCCTCCTTTGGTAACATGTATACATTTTCCTAATTTGCTATAAAGGGGCCATGTTGTCTGACAAAGCAGTCCAGGGTTGGCAACTGTAGACAGAGTCATTTGCTGTGGGATATCTGCTGTTTATGTTGTAGTCTCCAATATTTATGGCCCATCATAGAATACAGAGAAGCCTGTTAATGAGCAATGTATAAAGCTGTGATAATATTCAGGATCTGCTGACAAGTTTCTTCTCACTTATAGACAGCAGTCTCATCCCTTCTTTTGTTCTACATCCTTCAAGGTTTCACACTGATAACAATAGTTTGGTGGCATTTAAGTCCGTCTCATCCCTTCTTTTATTCTACATCCTTCAATGTTTCACACTGATAACAATAGTTTGGTGGCATTTAAGTCCGTCTCATCCCTTCTTTTGTTCTACATCCTTCAAGGTTTCACACTGATTACAATAGTTTGGTGGCATTTAAGCCAGTCTCATCCCTTCTTTTGTTCTACATCCTTCAAGGTTTCTCACTGATTACAATAGTTTGGTGGCATTTAAGCCCGTCTCATCCCTTCTTTTGTTCTACATCATTCAATGTTTCTCACTGATTACAATAGTTTGGTGGCATTTAAGCCCGTCTCATCCCTTCTTTTGTTCTACATCCTTCAAGGTTTCTCACTGATTACAATAGTTTGGTTGCATTTAAGCCCGTCTCATCCCTTCTTTTGTTCTACATCATTCAAGGTTTCTCACTGATTACAATAGTTTGGTGGCATTTAAGCCCGTCTCATCCCTTCTTTTGTTCTACATCATTCAAGGTTTCACACTGATTACAATAGTTTGGTGGCATTTAAGCCCGTCTCATCCCTTCTTTTGTTCTACATTCTTCAAGGTTTCTAACTAATTACAATAGTTTGGTGGCATTTAAGCCCGTCTCATCCCTTCTTTTGTTCTACATCCTTCAAGGTTCCACACTGATTACAATAGTTTGGTGGCATTTAAGCCCGTCTCATCCCTTCTTTTGTTCTACATTCTTCAAGGTTTCTCACTGATTACAATAGTTTGGTGGCATTTAAGCCCGTCTCATCCCTTCTTTTGTTCTACATCCTTCAAGGTTCCACACTGATTACAATAGTTTGGTGGCATTTAAGCCCGTCTCATCCCTTCTTTTGTTCTACATCCTTCAAGGTTTCACACTGATTACAATAGTTTGGTGGCATTTAAGCCCGTCTCATCCCTTCTTTTGTTCTACATTCTTCAAGGTTTCTCACTGATTACAATAGTTTGGTGGCATTTAAACCCGTCTCATCTGTTCTTTTGTTCTACATCCTTCAAGGTTTCTCACTGATTACAATAAGTTGGTGGCATTTAAGCCCGTCTCATCCCTTCTTTTGTTCTACATCCTTCAAGGTTTCTCACTGATTACAATAGTTTGGTGGCATTTAAGCCCGTCTCATCCCTTCTTTTGTTCTACATCCTTCAAGGTTTCACACTGATTACAATAGTTTGGTGGCATTTACGCCCGTCTCATCCCTTCTTTTGTTCTACATCATTCAAGGTTTTACATTGATTGCAATAGTTTGGTGGCATTTACGTCTATCTCATCCCTTGTCTTGTTCAACATCATTCTAGGTTTTTCATCGATTGCAACAGTTTGGTGGCATGATACACAAAGTTAGTATCAAGGCCCATGAGCAGACATTGTCTGGACTCAGTGCTGCATCAATGTCACCATTAACCTGGTTCTCAAAGTATACAACTGTCAAGACATATTTTAAGGAACTGTATTATATAAACTTGTGCAATCACAATTCCTTCGAGAATGGTCTTCGCAATTATCTATATGAAAATCCGTTGCTGTATAATTTGTGTTGCTGTATAATTTGTGTTGCTGTCCATTTTGTGTCGCTGTATAATATGTGTTGCTGTCCATTTTTTGTTGCTGTATAATTTGTGTTGCTGTACAATTTGTGTTGCTGTATAATTTGTGTGCCAAATATGAATTCCTTGCAAGTACGCCATAAAAATATCTAAAAAATTATGCAACAATATTCGAAGATGCAATACAAATATTGAATAGCAAAGAAAAAATGATAAAAAATAACAAATGTTATAGCAAATATTTCTTCATATATGTATGTATGTACTATTATGAAACATTTGCCTTATCAAATTTAAATCATTTTAAAGCGCAAATTATTGTTTTTTTACTTTTTGAATTCTTTCGATTCGAATTCTTTCTTTTGAACTAAATTGTGAAATAATGAAAAATCATTCAAATCGGGTTTTAGGAATTATATTTCTCATCTTATCCCACTAAGTTTGCAATGTCAAAGCAGTCAATGTTCCAACCTTTTTCCTGGTTCCTTGTTTTCATGACAAGGAAAAAGATTGAAGTCATTTAACACATAGAAATGCATCCACAAGAGATGTTTAAATCTTCATTTATTCACGCTCAGAATAAGTCCTTCAAATAGAAGTGAAAAACATAAAGACAAGCACTAATATTAAGAAAGTTCCAACACTCATTCAATTCACACCACACCCTTCAGCATCCCTCAATATCTTAATATAAAAACCTCTTGAATATCAATTACTATGAGCATTTATGCATTTGACATCGTAGTAAGGTTTGATATGGTTTGAAAACCAACAGCATGGTCATTAAGTAGTTTGTCAGCATCCCACAGGATAGCGCTTGTTTTCACGGCATGCATAGATTTTAAACAATCATAAAGTAAATATTTTCACTTATTTCATTAATATAAATTATGATGCTCATGTACAAGCGGCTAAATGCGTTGAATATTGATGATAGCAAAATGAACACTGAAAGCTTTTATCGTGAAAATAATCAAGTTTGTGCTTTTTAATGATGATTAAAATGTGTATACTACAAGGATGTTTGTATGTAGAATAGTACACGGCATTTAGTGCACTTGTATTGAACATATTTCATTTACATGCACTTTTAAACTTCTGTCATTGTGAAAGAATTGTTTAGCTTTATGGAAACATCAATGAAATTTAGTTCAAAAACAGGAAACAACAGCTGGTGTATTATTTTGTGACTGAATAATACAGTACCCTCCAAAATCATAGCCACAGAAGGTTTTATAATCTGGATGAAAAATACAGTACCCTCCATAATCATAGTACAGAATGTTTTAGAATGTTGGTGAATAATAGTACCCTCCAAAATATAACCAAAACATGTTTTGTGATATTGGTGAATAATACATTACTCTAAAATTATAACCACAGAATGTTTTAGAATGTAGATGAATACTACAGTACCCTCCAAAATCATAACCACAGAATGTTTAAGAATGTGCGTGAGTAATACAATACCCTCCAACATTATAATCACAGAAGTTTAGCTGTTCCTTGATTATATTTTAAATTATTCGCAATTTTAGAATAACAAAATATTGCATGATATCATGTGTACCATTTTGAATAGACTGATGTCTTGTGATGTCTTTTAGAACATAAAGCGTTATGCCCTTAAGAGATCTCGACCTAGCTACAGCCTTAAATGTTGTCAAAGCTCATCTACCGTTGTCACAACAGGCGCGAATGCACTCGCAACGATGTCCCATTTAACCTTTTAATCTCCCAAACCAGATTTTACTTTCAAAGTTTGGCATTTTCTCTTCAGGGAATATCACACCACGGTTTTGTGTTACGGTTTGATTCAATCTCCAATCTAGATTTCATATAATTACACTTGTGCAAGATTAGGTGGCGACATTGTTCTCTTGGGTAACATTTCTCTGTTTCTGGGTAATTTCAACTGGAGACATGATATTCAGATTCATCTCTGTAACATCCACATTAAATGATACACATACGATTAGAATGATTGTTGGTTTACTCCATCGAACCATCTAAATCATTTGTTGTTCGCATAGTTGTGCATTGTTGTAATATGTCATTTGTTTAAATTGTGAGGATTCTAGTATTATCGCAACCAATGTTAAAAAAATGTTAGAGGTCCAGTAATAGTGCGCTCCTTTGCACCGGGCTCACTTTTCTTCGATTACTTTGGCCTGATCATATGATATTTAGCAATGTCCTTTGTGGACTGAGCGTGACCTATAAACAGATGTCATGCTATGTGCAGTGACTGTTATTTTAAATGACGTCTCAATAAGGTGAGTGTTGTTTCCATAACGAAGACAAATGAACGTTTTTGTTTCTTAATATATTCAAACCAGACTCAGCGGCCAAAACACATTAAATTCGTTGCTGTCAGTGTGGTAGCTTACTTATTCATAGAGAGAGCCACGGATTGGGCCCATGCTGACTCATGATGTGTCAACCTGACTGACTCATGATGTGTCAACCTGACTGACTCATGATGTGTCAACCTGCTCCATGATGTGTCAACCTGACTGACTCATGATGTGTCAACCTGACTGACTCATGATGTGTCAACCTGACTGACTCATGATGTGTCAACCTGCTCCATGATGTGTCAACCTGCTCCATGATGTGTCAACCTGACTGACTCATGATGTGTCAACCTGCTCCATGATGTGTCAACTTGACTGACTCATAATGTGTCAACCTGCTCCATGATGTGTCAACTTGACTGACTCATAATGTGTCAACCTGACTGACTCATGATGTGTCAACCTGACTGACTCATGATGTGTCAACCTGCTCCATGATGTGTCAACTTGACTGACTCATGATGTGTCAACCTGCTCCATGATGTGTCAACTTGACTGACTCATAATGTGTCAACCTGACTGACTCATGATGTGTCAACCTGACTGACTCATGATGTGTCAACCAGACTGACTCATGATGTGTCAACCTGACTGACTCATTATGTGTCAACCTGCTGTGTGAAGTGTCACATCGGACAGACTAAGAGACCTACCAGCGGATGACCTAAGGTTATCATGCCTTAATTCGACGGATGCCTCATTTGTTCAACTGATTTCTCACTTGACTTTGTACTTACGAAGTTATTCACTTATGAGATTAAGTTACTTGAGAGGAGAGGTTTCTAATTGCTTGATGGGTTGGCACACGCTTCACTCTCAATGTCTCACAAGCAGCATCAGGTTCAGTACCAAGTCAACACTGCCTGGGAGCGTGATAAACAATACAGCAATTGAAAAGATGGAGGGCAAACACTCTAGTTTATGCCAATATCATCAGGATGTCAATAGAAAAGCTTCCCCAGGGAACCTAGAACTCCTGAACTTCACCAGAAAATATTGCCAGTCAATGCCCTGGGTGTGTGATATTGATAACACCATAAATCCCATACTGCGCCAGATAGCACAGAAAATCCGAGATCACGTGATGACATATATCATATCCCAAGGCTTGAGAAAACACCCAAAGGAGGCCTCTCTTTCAGAGAAATGTTCACAAAATGTTTACCGACTTAAAGTGATATGGGAGGAGTAATTCATCGTCCGTGACAGGGTTATTGGCACATGCGCATGCGATTCCGGAAACGTGTCAACTACTTCCGGTTCAGTCACCAAAATTAAGTTCGTGCATGTCTGATGAAAATAGGAAACGTTTTCATTGCTATCTCTGGTGGCATTCAAACTCATCTCACAAAAACATTTATCTTTTCCCAAAAAAAGAAAGAAAAGGAAAAAAATAGAGTTTTGATGAATAGACAAAAATAAAACCAACTTTATTGCAATGTAAGGCCTACCAGTACAGCAGTAAATTAACCGTTCATATTTCAGAGAGCACTCTACCCTGTATCATTGTATAGCATATTGTTAATGCATATGCATATAATGCATATTTATTTTCCAAAGGACAATTTTTGTGCACTTTACAATGCTACTTATACCATTTGTCACCATGAAATGTGAATGCATGTTCATTTCTGTTACATACTATATATATATTTTTATAATTATGGAAATACCGTACTCTTTCCCCTCAATGTCTTTTTTGTCTTCAGGGAATGATTTGGGCTTAGTTTAGGTTTTGTCCCAGTGTTTTTCTACGTACCTTAGACAACATTGTTCCATGTATGGAATTATTTCAGGTTTTGTCCCAATGTATTCTTCCGGCTGACTTCCAAATATGGAATTATTTCAGGTTTTGTCCCAATGTATTCTTCCAGCTGACTTCCAAATATGGAATTATTTCAGGTTTTGTCCCAATGTATTCTTCCAGCTGACTTCCAAATATGGCATTATTTCAGGTTTTGTCCCAATGTATTCTTCCAGCTGACTTCCAAATATGGCATTATTTCAGGTTTTGTCCCAATGTATTCTTCCAGCTGACTTCCAAATATGGCATTATTTCAGGTTTTGTCCCAATGTATTCTTCCAACTGACTTCCAAATATGGAATTATTTCAGGTTTTGTCCCAATGTATTCTTCCAGCTGACTTCCAAATATGGAACTATTTCAGGTTTTGTCCCAGTGTATTCTTCCAACTGACTTCCAAATATGGAATTATTTCAGGTTTTGTCCCAATATATTCTTGCTGACTTCCAAATATGGAATTATTTCAGGTTTTGTCCCAGTGTATTCTTCCAGCTGACTTCCAAATATGGAATTATTTCAGGTTTTGTCCCAGTGTATTCTTCCAGCTGACTTCCAAATATGGCATTATTTCAGGTTTTGTCCCAGTGTGTTCTTCTACCTGGCCACCATTGTTCCGTGTGTGTGGATTCTGGAACTGGACATGTTGAGGGACAGAATCAAGGTCCGCGATGACTACGAACAAGGACTCAACACCACCAAGGAACAACTCTCTGACAATGGCTTTGACATGCTCAACAACTTCACACTCTTCGAAAAGGTAACGTTTTGAATCTTTGCAAAAGGCACATTTTGCAATTTTTTTAAATGGTAGCTTTTTTGCAATTTTTTTAAATGGTAGCTTTTTTGCAATTTTCTAAAGGATCGCTTTTTGCAGTTTATCAAAAGATAGGTTTTCCCAAATTCCAAAAGGTTACATTATTACGAGCGATACAAGTTCATTTGATATTTGACTTTTTTTTCAAAATATGAAACCAAGTATATATCCCTCTACATTTTTGGATATGGGTCAAACCAGGATATAAAAGGAAATATATCCTGTCAAAAGCGGATATATCCTTTCTTCCGTAATAATTCCATTTTTCTGCATTTATGACTTGCAAAGCCTTTTTAAATGATCTTGACGAATTTTGATTGTGTAATGGGGCCATACTTAGTAGACATGTCTAGATTAGGTCTAGACCCCTCAATATGAGAGCATAATTCTGAGTTCAATGGAATAGCCCTTTTCCCCTGGTGAAGTCTGAAAGTCGAAAATACATCATTTTTATAAAACGTACTGACTTGTATGATGTGTGAGAATACTAAAAAAATTTGATTGACCAATGGGCCCTTATACATACTTGGCAGACATCCTTAGATTTTGTCTACACCCCTTAATGTCAGAGCATAATTTCCCTTTGCCCTTAGTGAAGTCTAAAAAACGAAAATCGTAAAATTTCAAAGAATATATTGACTGGTATCCCCCCTCAACTCGCATACAAAATGTTGTGACCTTTGAATTGACCTGCTCCAGTTATTTTTCACTTGGAATATTAGGATTCATTTTATCTAATCACTAAAATCTTAAAGTTGTGAGTGATGCCATCTTGTTAAATTCAAATGCGCCGGGGAAACACTTCATAAATAACATTGTGAATCAAAACACGTACACAATTTAGTGACCTTTGAATTGAACTGCACCAGTTATTTTTCACGTGGAATATTGTCATTCGTCTAATTTTGATTTTAAAAATCTAAAAGTTGATAGTGGCGTCATCTCGTGACTATTCATTGCTCCGGGAAAACACTTAATATATAACATCATGGGACCGCCTCAACCTGCGAACTAAATTTGGTGATCTTTGTATTGACCTGCACTTGTTTTCCCCCTTGTTTAAATAATATTTTGGTTTTCACAATTATTATAATTTCCCTTCACATAATATGGCACAAAATCCAGCACAGTGATATTTCGAAAACAATATTGGAAATCTGATATCTTGATATTATAAACCGAGATATTAATGTGACATCACGAAAATAAATGGCTTTTCTTTCCACCTCCCAGTGAAGAAAATATTTTTAGACAGATACCCCATTCTTTTCTAGATATCATATGATAGGGGACCAGTTGATGGATATTGACAACTTTGGGACCCATTCCCAATCGGCATTAACCGACATCTGCTAGATATCACGGCAGTAAAATGTCAGTCATTATCCAATGGCCCCAAGACTAGGTCTCATCCCAGTTATTGAGCCCCCCCCCCCCCCCCCCCCCCCCCATTGCAGGGAGGATTAGACTTGCCAATCTCGAATTATTGTAAATTCTTTAACAAAAATGTCAAGAGCTAAATCTTACGCTCTAAAATATTGCAAAATTCGCCAATTTCCATACAGAATCATTAAAAGGCATGTCAAGCATGAAAAAAAGTTATATGCATTAATAGGACATTTGTTTTAAAGTTTTCTTGTCTCTCACACCTGCTGAAAAAGCATTACACGGAACTATTTTTCTCCATAAAACCAAAATTTCTGTTCAAATTTCATTTGTTTTACATAATTTTAGAAAGCCCTCATCATAAACTGTCCAACTGTGACAAACCTAATTTAACCAAATCAATTTAACACTGAATAACGATCAAACAAAGACAGAAATGACTTATTTATGGTGTACTACTTCTACTCGAAGGCATACATAATTACAGTGAGACCAATGTCAATTGTCGGAATCTTATTTTAAATAATACTTGTTTATTGTTTGGGTTTTGTGCCCCAATTTTAGATATTCTTGTAGAAAGAATATATAAAGGCATTCATGAAATCACAGAGGAGGTCACAGGCAATTGTACATAGGTTTAGGGTATGCTTAAATGATATATGGCCACGAAACAGATACAAGCGAGCTACATCACTACAATCAACTAAAATATACTGACTATATGATTATAGTGTTTTGCTGAAAATGCCAAGTACTGCCTGTAATATTTTGGCCACCAGGTGGCCACATGTATACAAGCATGTGGCCTCTATTGTGGTGGGTGTTAGGCCTGTACCAATGAATAAACATTGATGGACACACAGGCCTCTGTGAGCCAAATCACTCCATTGTATCAATTTGGTAGTGCCCTATTTTTAGCAAAACTTGACTAAGCAGTCGTTTGCTCTAGATCACTGGTCAGGTAAACACAGTTTGTTGACAAAGTGTTCAATGGATGACTTGGGTTTTAGCAGACAACTCATCTTCTTTCAAATGGCACAGACATTTATATAGGCGAAATATGATGGGCAATATAATTTGACTGCAAATGGATATAAACGTTTATATCATACAAGGAAACAAGTGCTTGAAAACTTCATGTCATGAATGCTTTAAAAGTATTTTGGGGGAAACATTTATGGACATTACATTTTAAGATTGTAATTTTTGTAAACAGTATTTTTTGCACTCAACACTCAAATGGATTAAAGTATTTCACAAAACATTATTGTACAAGGCTATAAATGGTGAAATAGCCTTGAATCCACAAGAACTACCAGAACATGTCAAAATGAAATCAGCTCCTACAGGAAAAAAACCCCATGTAAATCGTTATATCAAAATTGCGACAAACTGTGACCCTTATAAATACAGCTTTTTTCCAAGGACTGTGACTGACTGGAATAACCTTCCTCTTCATGTAAGGGTATTTATGGGTGTTGGTAGTGAGTGCCCCCTAGTGGCAGAGGAGCAAATTACCAAAATACTGTCCTTGATGGGAATTTACGGTGTAAAAATACATTCCCTATTAAATTAAAAGCATTCATGCCTTGAATCAATATTTAAACACTAAAATATTTGAACTATAAGGTATGATTACAAGTATATTTCTTTCAAAGTAGTATTTGTCCTAATTTTCAAAGACAAGTAAATAAGTTCTGCAGATTACACAACAGGAGTAGGCTTGTTTTTAGCTGTTTCACTAGGATCACAGTAAATATTGTTAAGATCACTTTTATAAAGTTGTTTGGAAATCCACTCTATTATGGTCCCACAATCTGCAGAACTTTTTCCCTTTAACATTTTGACATGACAAAATAAATTTTGGAGCAGTGACATATTACTACGTCACTTTTTATGAGTTAAAAAGATATGAAGCTTTCAATATAATCAAAGAAATTCCATTGTGATTTTCAAATAATAAATCAATAATTTTATTACAAAAATGAATACCATAAAATGTCATTTCATGACTTGAAAGTTTTAATGAAAAAAGGACTCTTTTTGACAGTTGAGCATTTTTCCCATACTTTTTTGAAAACATTCCATTTTGGCGTAAAAAGAAAGTAGTTCCCTCAGAAAATCTGCCACTAGAGGACACTCAATACCAACACCAATAAATACCCTTAACTACATTGGAAACAGGATGCTCGACATGTTTCAGGAACTCCCTTGCCAGAGAGTAAAGCCTGGTGTCAAACAGCTGATGTGAGCCAGCTGCACCCCCTAGTGCAATCTTGCACTCTCTGCAGGATGCCAATTAGATTTGCTGAGTATACCCACTCAGCAGTATACCTGAGATGACATTACTAAGGGATATAAAAAATTTTATTTCAGGTCATATTTCATAGTAAGCTGTAATGTATTTTTAACAATTCAGTTTGTCTCCAGACTTTACTATCACCCCTAAGACACTGCCAATAACAATCTTATTAATTTTTTTTAAATGCATGTACAAATATTATTCATTGGATAAAACCATATTACATAAACCAGCTGGTGACATAGAGTGATGCATGGTGACCATCTGTCCATCTGTCCATACAAGCAAGTGACGATGAGTGATGCTCAGTGACATAGCCCAGAGCGGATGTAACAAAGTCATGGGTTAAGGTGTCAGCAGTTTTGTTGACTGATATCAAGTATTTTTATTTCCTTATTAAATGTCATCTTAAGAATAATCAAGCTTTTTGGATGATTTCAGACAAAATCATACATAAAATATAAATTATCACTGAAAGAGTTGGGTATTTAAAAAATCTGCAAACGGGATTATACAAAAAAAACAATAAATATACCTCCCCAGATCACCTATCTATTTAAACTTGTCCAAGGCTACTTTTACAACTGTGTGATTTGTTTTGGGGTCAAGATGGCGCTGACACACTAAAGGGCTGGTCATTTGACTATCAGGGGGGTATGTCAGAATAAAAATTAATGAATTCTAGTTCTAAGTTCAAACAACAAACCATATCCTAGCTCTGTTGCTGTAAAACTTATAATTCTTAGTTTATAGGCAACACATAAAGTACAATGTATGAGAACATTTCTGCCTTGCTTTGCTCAGCACACTTTAATATATTAACATGTTTATAAATGTAATATTTCAGAAGTCAGGACAAATATTAAAGTTATTATTCCTTCATGGACAAATGACAAAGTTATTATTTCTTCATGGACAAATGACAAAGTGATTCTTTACATTATCATTAATACATAACTAAAAATATTTAACTGAAAAAATTATTTTAGCTCTGGGAAAAAAACATACCCCCTTGATAGTCAAATTTCCGGCCCCTTACATAATCTTAGTGCAAGTTTGCTTATGTTCACACTCTGAAAATATGCTAATCTGCCTGTGGCAGTGATGAGTCTTTGACTCAATGCTGTGAGGAATGTGATAAGATTTCAATAGTCGTCCCAACGCTGTCATTTGCCCAATCTCCATCAAAAGTTGTGGATATTGACAGCTTTCAGACTATGACGGGGATTGGGCACAGCACCTGTCAAATATACCTTGCGTACTGAGTGCAATTGATCTGAATGTTGTGTCTCACACGCTACCTTGTAATTCCACTGTCTTTCAAAACGTTAAAAGAGTTTATTTGTTTTCACGGCACAAGCGATGTGCCAGCCGCCATCTTTAATGAAGCTGCATTAGATTTGGATTTGTCGTCTCTGATCAAATAGTATACAGTATGCCATAATACAGTCTTTATTATAACATAAATTTATTACTGATTTAAGAGCTGTATACAAAAAAGTACTTGGGTCAACCAGGATTCAAACCCTAGACCTTAGCACAGGAGACAGACATCTTAATCACTGAGCCATGTACCGCCCAATGGCAACACTGTGTAAGTGTAAGCACAATGTGTTTTTCTGTCTGCATTATTTCAGACTAACTCAAACTAAACATCAATAACTTATAGTTTATTTTCAATTTTTGTTCACAAAAAACACAGATCAGCCATTTTAAAATAAAAATGATAGAGATTGCTGTAATTGATTGGGGTAATTTGGTCTCATTGAATATGAAATGAAGCAGATCAACATATTTCAATCTTCAATGTTTTAATGTTTGTTGAAATAAAAAAGTAATATCAAGTGTGCTAATTTGGGGATTAGTATGTACTTATCCTGTCTGCAGGTAAAACAATTATGTGGGAAAAAATTAGTATCACTTGAAGTATTGGCTTTAAATATTAGCTCCATTATAGCTGTTGTGACAGATGTACTACTTATAAGAATCTGGATTTTCATATTGACATTTATTTATGTTGCTGAGTTTCTTCTGAACAAATCTATATTTCAATTGTTTTTCAGTGCTGTCATCCGCAGGATCTTTTGTTACATTTTGGTCTTATTTCAGTATTTTTGACGAACATGCAGTTCTCATATTTTGAATATTTTCTGCATAAAGTAACTTTTATGCCTTTTCATATTCTGATATAGATTCCTCTCAGAGAATGACAAAAACAATACTAATAGTTTCCCTTGAAATACTATTGAGTTATGCAGTTATAAATGTTCATTTTCAGAAAGAGTGGTTTCAGTCACACAAACAAAAGCTATGGACATTGTATATTTATTCTGATTTATATCAGGAATTAACTCCAACAACAAAAGATGTACTCAGTGTCCTGTATAAGCTAAGAAGTCTAAAACTGGTGTTCCCAGCCCGTAGGAAGTCTATGATGGAACATAATTCTCTTCTTGAGCTCAAAGACATTGATGAAGCTATGACTACAAATTTCAAGCTGGGAGGAAAGGATGATAATAGTAATATTGTTAAGTTATCTTATCATAATTATCTTATATCACAAAACAGGACCATCAAAACATTTCCAATTGGCATTTTTTCTTACCCATCTCACTGGCTTCTCTCAAGAGCAAATATACTTGATAGGTGGGCAGTTGTGGTTAAGGTCCATCCTCAGTTCAGCTTAAACATCACCATCCACACAGCAGGGCGAACAGGACTGTTTCACTACTTGAATTGTTTGCGATGCGCCTTTGATGTCAAATATGGAAGCACTTCTGATTTGAATTATGAAGTGAGGTACAATGATTCACACATTGACCATGCTGGGAGATTGGTATCGTTTTGTTCCTTCTCATCTCAATCAACTTACCATACTCTTCTTCAACAATGGTCTGTCTATTTCGCCTCTAATACAGTCTTTCTTGTTTTGTATCAGCTGAGTGACATCTCTCAGCCTTTATTCAAAATACATTATCAGTCAATGACAAAGAATTCCATAAGTTCTGTCCCATTTTTCATCGATTTATTAAGACTCCCAAATGAACCAGAATATTTCCATTATTCACAATATTTTAAGGGATTTGCTCCAGTTTGGCACCTTCCTCATATGTATCTGTGGCAGTGGTTGATAATCGTTGGACACCTCAGTAGGGTTGTCCTAAACATAAACAGTACACACTGTAGGGCTTGTATCATTGTGGTATATGATGGCCCAGGTGATAAATCTGATATCATTCAGAGTGGTCAGACTATTGATAATAATACAGTCTGCACTACACATCAATGTTATATAATTCTCAAATCTCCCAGGCTTGATCAATCGCATAGGGATTATCATAGATTATATTCTTTTGATTACCGTGAATATTACTTTAAATATTTTTCAGAAGGTCCAGATTCTGTACTGGATATGCCCAAAGTAGATGACTTAATAGAACAAAATCAAATCAATGTCATTGTTCATTATCAGGGAATCAATAAGAACATTATTGATAGAAAAATACTGGTGAATGGTACTGTCCATACCTTTACCATTCTTAGGCCAGAGTTTCACTATAAAACTATTAGCAGAATATACAGAGTATCAGGTCCACAACATTTGCACCTGTCTGTCAAGTTACAAAATATCACAAGTTCACCACTTGATTTTCTCATGTGTATATTTGGAGATGTTGCATTTATAGACACTGAGACACAATTTTCACTTTGTCGACTCGATGATAGGATGATGCAGATATCATTTATAAGTAAGGGTAGTAGTTTCTATATAGCAGCATACCAATATAAAGGCTATGAAAACATCAATGTTAAACTTTATGTAACCACTACAAAGTGCATAGGTATATTTTTCGATGCATACAAATACCCATACCTGATTTATTCTGAAAATCCAAAACTGTTGATAACAGGTGAAAAATCCTCAATTTCCCTTTCCTATTCTGCAGATACCTGCATTTTCCTTCAAAACTTTATGAAACTCCAAAAATCTGTATTGTCAGACCACTCTGTAAAAATGATTACAATAAGTATAACAGATTCTTTCAATGCAAAGAGAAAAAGTAATGATCTCACATTATATTACTTAAATTGTTCTTCATTGAAAGTTATGAGTATTGGCCCAGTGGAAAGGGTGAGTGGAACATGGAATATTCAAATGTTTAAAAACAGGGCAAATATAATGCTGGAGTGGGACATCATGGCCTACACACATACAGAAGCAGATGCCTTCTTTTTACAATTAAATCATTCATCATCTTCTAGCAAATGCAGATATGGAGGACTGATTAATTTTAGTATTCCAGACCATTCCATGTGTGACATAATTAGAAGTGGATACTATGTTGATCACGAACTAGAGACATACACAACAGTATCTAACACAATGCTCTACATAATTCCAGTATCAGGGAATTCTAGTTGTTATGTTAGACTCTATCTGAGGCTAACAGCATATCCCAATGCCATCTTCTTTATGATACATTGGCCAATTGTGGACAAAACGATCTCCTTTTATAGTAGATATGATCTCACTGTTCAAATCTGCAAGGTGAATACCTGTGAGCTGATAATCTATTCAAAGAATTTAGTACGAAAATATTCATCTAAGTATGAATTCAAATGGGATGGTATTCCAAATATCAAAACAGAAGTTACATTTATTGAGGAATATTTTTCTACTAGACCGCCGGGAAATGAGAGCCTGCAGTGGCAATTTGGCACTCAAACGTGGTGGGGTGCTGAAGCTGTGTGTCAAAATATTTCCAGTCATTTAGTGAGCATTCACTCCAGAGAGGACATTGCCACAGTCCTCGCTATCATTCCATCAAAAAGGTTCATACCAGGTTTATACATAGGATTATCAAGGAAGGTAAATTGTCATAATTTACACTTAACTAACACTTACGGCCAGTTGAGTTGAATATTGAAATATTCATATATAAATATATATATATATATATATATATATATATATATATATATATATATATATATATATATATATATATCATCAAAAAGGTTCATACCAGGTTTATACATAGGAATATCAAGGAAGGTAAATTGTCATAATTTACACTTAACTAACACTTATCGCCAGCCAGTTGAGTTGAATATTGAAATATTCATATATATTGAAATATTCATATATATATGTATATATATTTTATATATATATATAAATATTGTTTAGAATAACAATAGTTTGTGCCTTTGGAATGCACATATTTTCATCCTGCTACAGGTTCATTTACATCAATAGGTCTCTCAATGTGTACTCCAAATTTCTAAGACTATTCCTGGGAAATAGAGGAAGATCACTGGGAAAGTGATGATTATCCCATTATCTTGAAATAACTATTTTCCTCATTTGGCCAAATTTCAAACTGCCTGTTTTGACAAATATCTCCAGATATTTTTAAGGTTGGCAATGATCTCCTTAAGGTCCTATGGATATACTGTATGATATTGTTGATGGGTGCATGCCCAAATCAAAGTATAATTGTTATAAAATCAATGAAAAGGCATGGTTCATGATGAGTGCAAAAAACTGTCAAGGAGAAAAATAAAGCTCAAAAATAATTAATTGATAGTCAACTCTGAAAAAGAAGAGCTAAAGTCTGTTATATTATTGAGATAAGCCAAAGAAAAAGTTGGAATGATTACTTTCCAATGTAAATAGACATTCACCAATTAGAAAATGCTAGGATATAGTGTATGAGATAACTGGAAGGGATGTGAAGCAAGGATTAAAGATTACAATGGTCAATTAATTTCAAATCCCAGAGATGTTGGTAATACAATTAGTCAAATAATTTCTACATGTGATAATTATTCTTGAAAAATTCAACAAAGAAAAAAAAAGAAAATGAAAAGCAACAATTAATTAATTTCTTATCACTATTACTTACCAATAATTGATAAACCATATCAGTACATTATCAGATTTGAAAGTTTCCTCAGACAAATCCTATAATACTGATTCTGGGCCAGATCAGATTCACTGTCAAATCCTAAAATCTTAATTGATTTTCAACTTTCAAGGAGTGAAACACTATCATCCTCTTTCCTAAAGCTTGTAAAGACTCATCAGATTAAAATAATTATTAACCCATAGCATTGAGCTCTAAAACGATGGAATGAATGATTAATAAGCGCTAAGTTTGGTTTCTTCAAATTGCAGCTTATATCACTTACAGTTGCACATAGTGGTTTTCGAAAAACATGTACCATAGACCAGCTGGTACATTTAGAAACATAATAGAGGTTTAGTGAAAGGTGATAATGGGTCCGATTTTGTTCATCACTTTCTGAAGCATTTTATCAGAAAATGGGTTTGAAGAAATATCAGAAGCTTTAGATTTATTGCGCATTCTCACTCATACTGATCACACAGTTTATGATGCAATTTTATTACAATTATACAGACCAATGGCACATTCTATACTTGATTATGAATATATGATTTACGGATCAGCACATACATCCATCTGGGCCACGGGCCGTGGCTCAGTTGGTTAGAGCGGCAGCTTATTAGCACCACTTCCTCTGTGGTGTGTCGTGGGTTTGATCCCCGGCCGTGCCGAGATGGAACTCATGATACAAATTCCCATATGAGCTGAGGCCCGTGCCTTGTAAATCTGTGACCGGGTGGTTGTCATGTCAAGGACCTGCGACATGACAATTCAGTGAGTCAGCACTATATCTGCTACAAGTAGGTCTCATCACGAAATGACTGAAACAATGTTGAAAGTGATGTAAAACCCCATACAAACAAACAAACATACATCCATCTGATATGAAAATGCTTGATCCAATACATAATCAAGGTTTAAGATTGGAATAGGACGCAGTCATTTGACACACTGCTATCTTCCAAAATGAGAAAGTCAGCCTGAGTGTATTGATAGATAAAGAGCTTTGACTATTAAATGTTTTAATTGTGTGCATCTATATTGATATTATAAGAACTGTTCAATAATGTAGATACTTCTGTGATAGCATCGTGTTTAAACCAAATTGGACTTTATAACTAATTTTAAAAGTGGAGGTCTTGTTGATTTAGAACTCTAACCTTTTAATCAAGAAACACAGAACATCAAATATAGTTTAAAGTCTTTAACATATTTATTGTACAATACATGACTGATATTTTGAAAAATGATTTTGTTAAAATTGTGTGATGAAAGGATTATTTATATATGGCTCCATGCTAACGTAACATCTATAAAATTACTGGCCAAAGTGCTTTACATATGAAATTACATATGACATAAATGTCATAAAGATTCATCCAGAAAGGAATGACATTTATGTTTGATATTTTAGAATTTTAATGATCACACTCTATTGACTGGGCCATGATAATTGTGCTTTGTCTCATAGAAAAGATTCTGAAAAATATAGATTCTTTAAAAATTGAACTTGATTTTATTTATTTTTTTATTAAAGCAATTTATTAACAGATACCTACATTCTAATGCAATTATGTAATTATTTAATTGTTTAAAACACTATAAAACATATCAAAATAACTAGCTATGTTACTGTCATCAATCTTTTATTCACCTATAAAGAAAGGAATTCAGTTTAGGTGGAGAGACAACAGTGCCCCATTAGCATTTGGACATTGGAATACAGACGCCTATGGGAAGGGTTCTCCCAGAGGGGGTATTATGCATCAGTTTACAGCAACAGGAGTAGATCAAATGGACATATCTGGTATTTGGAGAACATTATCAAAAAAGCTTCACCCTTACAGAGAGAGAGAGGAAACAGGTAGCATCCATTCGTGTGCAGCAATGATGCTCACATTCAAAGATCCACTCTGGGTTCAGATTCCATGTGATAAGAAATTATTGAATGATTGGGTTTGTAAAACTGAAAACTTCAATAGTTCCAAAATGGAAACTCTTAACAATGTTAATCTATATAACATATGTCCATTACAATGGTATCAACTAATGTCTAGATGCTACAGCTTTATTTTCTTTCTGAGCTTAAATGATTCAGAATATCTTAATCCTATCGAAACATGCAATAAGGTCAAGGGACAGCAATTGTCACTATTTAAAGCAAGCTCAAGAGAATTTGTCAAACATTATTTTTCAACACTCAAGTTCTACATGTCTGATGTTTCAATAATATTTGGGGATATTAAAGTAAAATACTCCAACATATCAGTAATAATGGAAGATATACGAGGACAAATATACACTGAGATTGTTGCTTGTCTATTTGAGTCCAGTGCAAAACTGCCTAATTTCTGTCCAATAGGATTTTACCATTGCAAAGACTATACGTGCATATCTGATATATTTGTATGTGATGGACAGCTTGACTGTGCCCAAGGTGAAGATGAAAACAACTGCTTTTGCTTTGTAAATAACAAATTGATAGAAAATGCTTTGTTCTGTCACAATAAATGTCATATCCATATGAATTGTTCCTGTTCTTTAATGTATGAACAAAAACCCCTTGGGGGCTGTGTACCATATCATTCTGATATTAAACACCACACAAAAAATAATGACTCAATAACAAGTTATTTTACCTGTAACAATGGCAAAAAAATACTTTCACAATATGAGAATGATCTGATACCAGATTGCCTGGATGAAGAAGATGAGGTGCAATACAGAATGATTCTGACATCTTTAGGCACAAAAGTGAATAGGTGTTTGCCAGGTCAGCTCCCATGCATTTTTGGACATTCAAAATGCTTTGATATAGATGATATATGCCAATACAAACTGGATGAAAAGGGCAATCTACAAATATGCAGGAATGGAGCGCACATGCAATATTGCAGAGACTTTCCATGTAGCAATACGTATAAATGTTCCCAAGCCTACTGCATATCCTATAGACGATTATGTGATGAGAAGATTGACTGTCCGGGTGGTGATGACGAGAAAGGTTGTGATGGATATGTATGCCCCGGCATGTTGCGGTAGGTGAATCAATATTGACGGCGATTCAATATTGACATGCAGCCTGCTTGCATTCAGTAAGATTGTTATATGTAATTCGCTCACAATAAGTTCACAATGGAGACACCACTTTAATTTTTTGAAAACATATCCCAATGTGCAAGCCTCATGTACTTTTTCCAGATGCAGAGAGACTGGCTTGTGTATTCACCACTCTGAGTTATGTGATGGTATTGTTGATTGCATTCATGGTGATGATGAATTGCTGTGCGAGACCTTTCCTGGTGTCTGCCTCCCTGGATGTCAATGTCTGGGCCTGGCGGTTACATGTAAGAACTTGGACGTACAACAAATAAATTCCATTAATATCCTGACTCGATGGCTTTCCATCACTGACAATATTAACATAAAACATATAAGCCTCCCTCTCTTTAATAAATTGCTTACTCTAATTTTATCAAATAATAATATATCCGAACTATGTTCTAAATCAGAAGATAAAGGAACCTTTTCAAATAATTCATTTCAGCATTTACAAAAGTTAGATATTAGCAAGAACCTCATATCAACTATGGTATCCTCATGTTTCTATGGGTTAAACAATTTAAGAATTCTAAACATAGAATATAATGTGATAAAAGAAATTGAATATGGATCTTTTTTGTATCTGGACAGCATAATAGTGCTGAATATTTCTTACAATAACATAACTACTTTGCCAGCTTCTGTGTTTGGTGGTTTGAGAGACTTAAGGGTTTTATCTTTAATTGGCAATCCATTGGTATTGATAAAAGGAGAGACCCGTGAAATTCTCCCTGGCCTTGAGCTGCTCATGGTGAGTGAGCTGAGGCTTTGTTGTCTGGTACCTCATGTGCTCACTTGCTTCACGCCTCATCTCATGCAGATGCCTGATAGTGTATGTCACAGATTGATTCCAACTTTCTCCATGCAGGCATGGCTATGGGTGATGATTCTGTTTTTGCTAACTATGAATGGCTTTGTAATTAGTTATCACAAGTCTAACAATTTAAAAATGGGATATCAAAATAGGTTTAATCCATATAAATTAGTCATAAAGATGTTATCCTTTTTTGCCATGTTGTCAGGTTTACACATGTTGCTCATTGTGATAGCAGATATCATTTATGGCGATAATTTCTCAGTAAATATAGTATCATGGCGAAAGAGTGTGGTCTGCTCTCTAGCTGGGGTGCTATTCTGTGAATCTTATCTGATGTCTAGTGTTTGCTCAGGTTATATTGCCATAATTAGATGGTACGTCATTACAAAACATGGTAATGGACCGGGATGGTTAATGAAAGAATCACTCCTATTCTCTATTCTTGTAATCATAATAACTACATTCTCGACTAATATCTTTATTATCCACAATCAATATGAAGCATCATCAAACCCTTTTTGCATTACCATGGTAAACAAACATGATTCTTACCTGATTATCACTCTATCTATGGTCTCTCCTTTGCTTGTTGTGGCATCTTTCATTATTGTGGTTATACTGTATGTCCTCTTATGGCTGCATTCTCAGCAGGTACAGGCTTCAGTGAGAAATATAGGGGACAAGGATAACAAAAGAAGAAAACAAAATGATGCCATGATATTTAGGTTGATCATGATAATTGCATCTAATTTAATAAGCATTTTATTAATAACCATAATGAATGTCTTGGTATTTACAGGATCCACAGTTCATCCATATCTCAGATTTAGTGCTATGTATGTTTCATTTCCTTTAACAGGGATAATTAACCCTGTTGTTTATACATTTAGTACAAAAACATTCTGGAAATGAATATAACTCTATGACGTCAAGGACAATACTCATTTCTGATTAAACATGTTATCAGAAATGAAAATTTGCATTTCTGACCTGACAAATGAGAAATAATTGTTTCCACTGCATTGAAAATGATTACCTAGGGAAATGTTCTCCTATCCAATAATCTCCTGAAAGGGCACCTGGTCCATGATTGACACACATTCTTGCCAACCCAGAGCAGCATTCATTCAGCTTTATATATCATGTTCAAAGAAATGTTAAAAAGCTGTGGACATCCTTTACAATCTAATGCAAAGTCTGCAAATGTGTATTACACTTTATTTCATCATGTATGAAGACCACATATGTGTTATAGTTCATAAATATGAAACGTATGTAAATTTCCACAATTTTCCACACTCTTCCGATTTCCTGGTGATGGACGGCTGATATTTTTACAATTGTAGAAGTGGGTCTAGAGACACCATTATCAGGAAAACACTTCATTGATTCTTGAAATAGGGGGTTAACTTAAGGGTTCAAGATGGACGTGTTTTGACTTTGCTCCGTCTTTTGTCATCTTTTTCTGCAAGCTAGACTATTTAACTTTATGTATGGCTATTTTTCCAACCCCAACAAACCATCGCTTTGGATTTGGATTCGCTTTGGCGAGGCGCAGTGCTCATGACACAGATCTTAATCATGTTCTCATGTTCACAAAACAAGCGAATATCTAATATCTTAGCTAAATCACTAAGCTTGGAACCACCTCCTAGCTGACCACCTAACCACCAAATCGTTATAATGGTACAGAGGCTTACATAATAGCATTCTTGAACAATTTATTTCTAATAATAATAATACTAATTTATTTATATCGGGCATACACCAAGCAGAACCTGTCGCAGCACTTTTAAAGAAGCTAAAATTTATTAAAAATTATCAATGTTCATTTTATTATTGTCATAATGTTTTTTAAATAAAGAAGTTTCCAAGGATGTTTTAAAAGAGTTAATATTTTTTTTATTTCTCTTATTTTCACTGGTAATCTGTTCCAAAGCATAAAGGCTTTTAGAGCAACTACTGGGAACAACCAGTTCATTCTTATTGTTAAATGACCACGGGCCGTGGCGCAGTTGGTTAGAGCGCCAGCTTATTAGCACCAGTTCCTCTGTGGTGATCCAAAGGTCATGGGTTCGATCCCCGGCCGTGCCGAGATTGCACTCATGATACAATTTCCCATATGAGCTGAGGCCCGTGCCTGAAGGTTAACCTGTTGTCCTTGTAAATCTGTGACTTGGTGGGTTGTTATGTCAATGACTTGCAGCACCTAATCTGCAACAATGCCAATCAGTCTAATAGAGCTTGAGTGGGTTTGTATATACTCCTACCCTTTAGAACCAGAATAAAATCCTTAATTTCCAGAAAAATTAAAATGTCAGCCGGTAGTGCTGTTGTGTAATAAAAGAACATAAAATAATTTTTTACAGAAAAATCTTTGACTGAAAATTTTCCAACATTCAGTGACAATGATATACAATTTTTGATTTGTCGCGCGAAAACAGCTACTTGTTTGTCGGGCAAAAAGGGCAAGTAACAAAATTTGAATCAGAAAGCCTCCTTTTCTTTAAAAATTATAACAATATGGTGAGTCAAGAAAGTTTTGGGGTATTACTAGAACAGGTTAAGTAGATATTAAAAATAATAAATTCATGGATGAACTGGCGATCAGAAAACAACGCGTCAAGTGGGCAGGCGAAGCAAGCAGATAACTTATAGCGTATGGCAGGAACAGAAATACCATGAGAGATCAGAAAAAGTTGATCTAATCAACCTATTCTCAAACCTGAATCACTTTAGTGCATTTAGTGAATCGAACATGTTAAATATCATGTATCGAGCATGTTAGGCAATCATATTTATTCAGAACGTCTGCCAAACAAGCCATCAATCTATTCGGCATAACTATATCTGGCATGAGATCATGTTGAGACTTTTCCTCATCAGTCAATTTTTAATATTTTCTGACTCTTTATCTAGTTTACAAGCAAAGAATTAAAATAATCCTTTTATTTATAAAATCCTCGAAAGATATCATACATACTCCGTACTCCGTACCGACTCCGTACCAATATAAAGATATTCACAGAAATGAGGCTGCTGATCAACCTGCCAAAGCAGCATTGGATAAATGTGTAATTAATGGTTATTCCCTATACTGAATTTAAGAAAAGTATTACAAGTTTTATTCATTCTACTCTTGGTAAAACTGGACACATTGCTATCTTCTTAAAGGCGAAGGTCAAACTGAATGTCTTGGTTCTCAAGGGGCTTAAACTATTAAGCATCTTTTTATCAAGTGTATCGATTTTGATATTATACATACTCAATAATTTAATGTGTAAGGTATGTTATTTGATACTGTAAATATTTATGTGATAATATCGTTTTTAAGCCACATAGGACTTTATAACCAGTTCAAGGACAGAACTGCTGTCTATTTAAGTCATTGGCTTATGTAACAATAACTGCAGGAACATTATACTAAAAATGTTTTTTAAACAAACTATGCATATTAATTATATTTGATTGATACAATATAAATGATAGAGTTAACTTCTTGTGTTATCTACATGTTATATTAACATTTACATTGTATTTCTAGTCAATATTACATTTCTGTTTTTATGTTTCTGGCACTGAATGACCTCATGATGTCGATGTGCCATGAAGCAATCAAATATTCATTTGTATCATACACTTTCTACAAATCTGAGAAAATACTGATGTCATGTGTGCCTGTTACAAAGGCCTCTCCCACAGAAATTTCTAAATGAAGCAGATGGTCAATGGTACTTTGTTTTTTTAAAGCCACTCTCAGTAGTAAGGTATTCATCTCATAGTCTTAACAAATGCACACAAGTGAAGCAATAAAACAACATTTATTAGAATATAGTCATGTCTGGTAAGTATGCCTAACCCTTCGTTAGTATATCCATGGTTGCGAGGACAGTGCCAAAACCCCCAGAATGCACCACATTTGCTATTTGTCTGGTGAAAAGGGCCATAATTCCTACTCATATATTTTACCTCCCATTTTAACACTGCAGGATTTGTATGTATAACCCTCCATTAGTATATCCATGGTCGCAAAGACATTGCCAAAACCCCTGGAATGAGCCACATTTGCTATTTTCAATTTGCTGGGGGAAAAGAACCATAACTCCCACTCATATATTTTACCTCGCATTCTAATGCCACAGGCTATGTTCGAGACATGTCTAGCAAGTATGTCTGACCCTCCATTAGTATATCCATGATTGCAGAGATAGTGCCAAAACCCCCAGAATGCCCATATTCGATGTCATCAATTAGTCAGGGAAAAAGGGCCATATCTCCTCATATATTTTACCTCGCATTCTAATGCCACAGGATATGTTCTAGATATGTCTAGCAAGTATGTCTAACCCTTCATTAGTATATCCACGGTTGCAAAGACAGTGCCAAAACCTCCAGAATGTACCATATTTGTTATTTATATTCTGCTAGGGAAAACGGCCATATCTCCAACTCATATATTTTACCTCGAATTATAATGCCACAGGCCATGTTCTAGATATGTCTAGCAAGTATTTCTGGAATGCACAAAAATGTGATTGAGATAGTTAAAGTTACATTTATTATTATTATTTTACAGGATATATATCCTATTACATAACGTTTCTACACGTATCCCAAAGGATATGAAGGTGTTTATAGTTATTTTCCATTAATGTATTTATACTAATTGATTAAGACAGTTCTACAACGTTGAGAAGGCCAATATCCGTTTTGACAGGATATATATCCTTTAACATAACTTGTTTACCATGCCTAAAAAGGTTATGCTTGTACATGCTCATAGTTACCTTTTATATAAAGAAACGTCAAATATCAAATATTCAATATCAAAAGAACTTATCATATACGACCCTAGCATCTGACATATCTGCCTTCTCCAGTTGGTTAGTTGAGACTGAAATCTTAACAGCCTGCAAACCAGTATTTTTAAAACAGCTTCACACAGACCATAACCTTGATTGGAGCGTGGAGGCGTACCTATTGGTGATATTATATAAAAGCCTAAATATCAATTGCCTGTAATCAAACATTCATTATAAAGTCATGGGTTTGATTCCCAGTGGTGCCGATATTGAATTTGTGTTATATAATTTGACATATGAGCTGAGGCTTATACCTGAGTGTTTTTCTCATTATCCTTGTAAAACTCTGACTCTGGGCGATATCAAAGCTCTACAAATTAAAAGTAAATAGTTAACTATAGACCATTGTGGACTATTGGGATGAGTACATTAAACAAAAGAAAAGACCACAAAAGGTCCAGGCTTTTCATATTTATAAAATAACAATTAATATCTTTTAAAAAATTTGTTGGTTTTAATATATTTAAAGAAAGGACATGATATGTGATCTGAATCCGGGGACAGTTCTGAGACTGATCATTCTGCAAAATCTAATCATATATATTTTTTGCAAGAACCATGCCATTGTCAAATAAGCATCTACTCATTGCAATTAAACATCTTTTTGAATACTGAATCCAACTACATGTTTGATTTTTGTTTTTATTTTTTGTTTCTGTTTTTTTGTGTGGGGGAAAATGACATTCAGCTTTCTTCTTTTGTGTAAATCTCACGTTCCGTCTGCAGATCCATGTTCCCATGTTGGAGATGGCGCCTGCGCAGTGGGTGGTGTTTATTGAGCAGCTCTTGCTATTCGTCCTCATTCTCGGACGCTGGATGTTACCAAAAGGAGACATATCACGTGATGAGTTATCTCAGCTCCTATTGGTCTACATAGGAATGGCTGCTGACATCATTGAATGTAGGTTCAAATCACTAGATTATATAATTAAATGTGTGATTAAACAATTATAGTTTTATATCATAAACTGTGCCATCTCGATTTATCCTTAGTACTCATTATGAAAGATCAGTGAAATGGTATTGTGTTAAACGTCATGAATTTCTGTGCACAAAGTTATCAATATTGGTGCTTAAGGAAGAATAAATGATACCCATCAACAACAAAGAACATCGAAAAGGTTAAAACTACAATAAATACATACTCATTATAGAGTAAGGTTTAGTTTCTCTTCTAAAATTAAAAAAAATAATATTAAAATTAGCATTAGAAAATTTAATATTAAAATTAGCATTCAATAGGGGCAGTTGATAAACATGCACTATAACCAATAATATCCTTTTAATTTGTATGTTAATTTTAAGTTTTTGAGGCCTTCAAAGAGGACAAAGTGAAGTACAACTGGATCTTGATCGTCACTATCTTGTCTATATGGTCGGCCAGCCTCCTTCAGTTTACTCTGGTTCTCACTGCAACAAAGTCTCAGAAAACCAGGCCGGGATTTGGAAGTCCCACTGTAAGTGACTTATATCTATACACTTACAGTATCTACTCTTGTATTAGACGAGGTTTCGTACCCAAACCATTAGTTAATGTTTTGGGGGTCGTCTTATGCACGTGTCGTCTTATATTTGAGTAAATACGGTGTATCTAGACCATCTGCAGCTGCCCCATATTACATGTTGCTAGTGAATTTGAATATTTTGTTTTCTTTTGTTAAACTATTTATCTATATTATCTATTCTGAGAAAGCCATCTATGTGATTTTTAACACATGGTGATCATCGTTTCACGCCATTGTCACTCTGGAATATACTTATTATCATTTGTTAGCTGCTTTCTGATTGGTCAAAATAATTGCCATTGCCTTCCACCATTGTCTCGTGTAAGATTTTTCAGAAATGAGGTTTGGTTGTTGGCATTTAAATGTTACAGACAAAAAAACTCTCATTCGTGCAAATACATTTTTAATTAAAATATAGAATTCCAGGACTTTCTTTAAATTTCTAATATTGTCGTCCAAATATATTAAAATTATACAAGCCGAGAAAAAACAACATCCTGCCAATATAATTTCCAATAAGTTTCAATGTTCATCAGAATGATTAAATGATCATTTATTTAAGTGAATTATCCTAAATATTTCCTGACTATTTGAATATAAATTGTGCACATTAAGATTGCACTGATTATTAGACATGTTCTCCGGCAGGACTTGGGCGCGGACGATGAATGCAATGATTTGTGTAGATGCTGCGGGGACTGCTGTTCCTGCTGCGGTACTGAAGTCTTCGGCATCTTGACCACTATGATTCTACAGGTGGGTGTCCCTGTGTTTGCCAATGTCTTGAGGGTATTTAATGTCCTAGTGGCCCTGTGTTTGCTAATATCTTGAGAGTATTTAATGTCCTAGTGTCCCTGTGTTTGACAATGTCTTGAGAGTATTTAATGTCCCAGTGGCCCTGTGTTTGCCAATGTCTTGAGGGTATTTAATGTCCTAGTGCCCTGTGTTTGCCAATGTCTTGAGAGTATTTAATGTCTTGAGAGTATTTAATGTCCCAGTGGCCCTGTGTTTGCCAATGTCTTGAGAGTATTTAATGTCCTAGTGGCCCCGTGTTTCCCAATGTCTTGAGGGTATTTAATGTCCCAGTGGCCCTGTGTTTGACAATGTCTTGAGTATTTAATGTCCCAGTGGCCCTGTGTTTGCCAATGTCTTGAGGGTATTTAATGTCCTAGTGCCCTGTGTTTGCTAATATCTTGAGAGTATTTAATGTCCCAGTGGCCCTGTGTTTGCTAATATCTTGAGAGTATTTAATGTCCTAGTGGCCCCGTGTTTCCCAATGTCTTGAGGGTATTTAATGTCCTAATGCCCTGTGTTTGCCAATGTCTTGAGAGTATTTAATGTCCCAGTGGCCCTGTGTTTGCCAATGTCTTGAGAGTATTTAATGTCCCAGTGGCCCTGTGTTTGCCAATGTCTTGAGAGTATTTAATGTCCTAGTGCCCTGTGTTTGCCAATGTCTTGAGAGTATTTAATGTCCTAGTGCCCTGTGTTTACCAATGTCTTGAGAGTATTTAATGTCCTAGTGCCCTGTGTTTGCCAATGTCTTGAGAGTATTTAATGTCCTAGTGCCCTGTGTTTGCCAATGTCTTGAGAGTATTTAATGTCCTAGTGCCCTGTGTTTGCCAATGTCTTGAGAGTATTTAATTTCCCAGTGGCCCTGTGTTTGCCAATGTCTTGAGGGTATTTAATGTCCTAGTGCCCTGTGATTGCCAATGTCTTGAGAGTATTTAATGTCCCAGTAGCCCTGTGTTTACCAATGTCTTGAGAGTAGTTAATGTCCCAGTGGCCCTGTGTTTGCCAATGTCTTGAGAGTATTTAATGACCTAGTGGCCCTGTATTTATATTTCTTTTGAATATATGCAGTGAATTATAAAAAGGAACTGTTAGTGTAATTAGTCAGTGAATAACTCTTGGCCTTAACTTGCAGGATGGTCCCTTCCTGGCACTGAGGTTGTTGCTTCTATTCAGATATGACGTCAGCAGTTACATGCACATCTTCTTCACAGTCAAGAACACCATGGTCCTGCTGCTGATGGTATACCGGCTGTCTGTGGTGTTTGAGAGTAACCCGGAAGATGAGACTGCGGATAAAAAGTCAGAATACCTTAACCTGGATGAGGTTCAACCTCCTACTCCAAAGTCAGAATATGACCGCCTTGATGAAACCTCAAGGAAAAGCGACTGATGCGCCTCATTATGATGAATTATTCCAGGTATTATACACTTCAAGATATAACCTCATTTTAGTACACAATGCATCTTGATCGGTTTCGGCCAAACATGTAATTGGTCATGTAGAAACGTGACTAAATAAGGTCATGCATGGCTTTTACGATACATCATTTCATCACGCATAGCTAATGCCTGACTCTATTTGGTCATGCATATTTTGTGCCTTGAACAATAGGGTCACATAGTAGTTCTGTGTGACCTCATTTGTTCACGTTGATGTGTGACCCATTAGATATTTGGCTCGTACTGTTGATTGTCACGTGGGTGATTATCACCTTCCTGTTGTAATAATTTGTAAATATTCTGACCAAGACAACACATATTCCTCACTCATAGTTGACAATTTAAAAAAATAATATTTCCAGAAATTAGCTTTATATTAGTATGTAAGTGGTTATACTCTTAAAAATAATATGTAACTATGCTAATGATGGAAAATTGTCTCTAAGTTGGGGTTTGTTTATTTGTATCAAAGGGGAAGGAAACCTTCACAAATTGTGGATTAGCAATTTAAATTTCATCAATGTGAACAAACACACACACGCATGAACGCACATACGCACGCACACACACACATGAATTATCATTTTAGTACTTTTACTCTGACTGGTCAAATTTTCTTTTGATGGTGGCAGCCATCTTATATAGTAGTAACAGCCAGTCAGAAACAAGTCATAAATTAATTGCAAATTACATTAGAAATGTCGTAAAATAGATTAAAAAATATATGCATCAGTATTATTGTTTACGACAAACTCAGTACAAATTTGTATTTAGGCCACCTAGCCATTCTAAACTGTGGTTAGGAAAGGTGTTGTGCCTTCACACCTATAACAAACACCGGACATTTCAACAGGTAGAAGATTAATCACACTTGGCCTTTTGTATGGTACACATTTGACCCATAAAAAATGTTCAAGTTGTTGATTGATTTTTGGAAAAATACAACATCCCAAAAAACGTTATTTACTGCCCAATTCACAAGCTTTTGACAATTACAAAAAAATTCAAACATGCTTTTATGGTAGCCATGACACCTTCATCCCTTATGCTGATCACAGGAAATAATACGAAAAGTTCATATTTTTTTCTTTGAAGTGCAGACCGTGCTTCAATTGCAGTCATTTTGAAACTTGTTTCAACCATGATGTAATTTTTTACTTTGAAAGATTAGAAGGCTGGATTCTGAATTGTAGACCAGCCATGTGAGCAGTAATAGGGAAATGTCAGATTTTCGAAGTAAACTACTCAAAAATACAAAGGGGTCTTAGGTCAACAACTGGATGATTTGAAAAGGGCTACTGACAAGGATTAAATGACTGAAGTTTGAAATGGGGGTTGTGTCAGTCTTTAATGACCATTTTAGCACTTTTAAGGCAATATTGGGTCAGAAAGAATCCAGTCACTGGGACGGAATGCTCTACTCATTCTGAAAAGTGACTTGAGACTTTGATATATGTCCGAGAGCAGTTTAAGTAAAAAAATTACTATTTGCCACTTTTCATTTAAAGGTGTTAAGCATCAATCCTATAATTTGGTGTATTGAAATCCTATCTACAAATAACCAATGTGACAAATTAAAGTTATACTAAGAGTAATAAGATAAGATGCTATAAGACACAGAAGTTGCACTCCTATACGCTCAAATGAGGGTCCATATAGGCTAGCACTGTTTGATGTCATTTTGGCATTATTCAAAGGACAATACATTTCATGACATCATAAGTATATTATAATATGTTTATGAAGTCATTTTACCTTTCAGTGCCTCAATGATATCACTCCATATACAAAATGATGCCAACAAGGAAGTGTCCTTTCAAAAGTAATAGGGTCGTGTAGATAGAGTAATTATTCAGACACTAATGGGGATGCATCAATCAAAAAGTTAATAGATGTGAAAGACAAACACATTTATCTCCAATATGTGAATTTTAAACGTTTTCCCTTATTCCCTTAATTACCTGAAATCTTTTGAGCAAAATCAATGCAAAGCGTTACCTGAAAAGTAGGTTTGATGATTATTTGTTTGATAATAGCAATTCAGATATGTTGAACATCAAAATCTGTCCCCATTGTTTAACAATTTTCCACTTAGTGTTTTAAAATCTCTACCTAATTATAGAATTACATTTTTTTTCTTGTATCCTTTTCAAAAATAAAAAAAGGATTTTATCTCGGATCTAGAAAAACCTAGTGAGTGTAATATAGTCTGAAAAGTTCATCTGTACAAACAGAAAAACAAATAGGCATGTTGGATAGAATAATTGTATGGGGATATTACCAATGAGTAGCCAATCAGCATGTTAAACATCATGAATGATTCTTGTTTTAAATGATTTTCTGCAATTAACTAAGCATGTTTTAATACAACAAGCATAGTTACACAATCTATATAATCAATAATACTAAAATTGTAAGAACAATAATCATAATTTACTTATGCAATGTAAGCATAATTTGATATAGATAAATTGTGGTTTTTAGCAGTTATGTAAGGGACACACATGTTAATAATCCATTTATAATGCTTGTAATTGAATATTATGTTTGCTGGGCATTGTATTAATAGGCTTTATCTCAAATATAACTTTTGGATAATATAAATTATCCTGGCTTTATTGGTTGTACCAATGAGCCACATAACAGGATGTAATGAGTTTCAACCAGTTCTCCAGGGTGTGTTTAGTTTGGTTTACCTTATGTGCCCCGGCAAACCTAATTTCTGTTCATATAAAAAAGTAGAAGCTGAAGGTGACATTCCTATAGCGCTGATTTTAGGCAATGTGTGGTCGTGGCACTTGGTAGCAAAATTGTTTTATCAATTTTGAGTATGCGTCTGTTTTTATGCTTTCAAACTAAGGTCGAGTGTAAGCCAATAAGAACTAATCAATCTGGGTCACTGTGACACATATATTATACTATCTTTTGCCAGTAGAGGGCATCTTGTTATGTCTCGATTTGGTATCGGGTTGGACACAATCAATGTCACTAGAGGCAGTCACTTAACATGAAAAATCAAACTTGTGACCTGCATTTCTAACTTATGTTTTATTAAAATGCAAGGTCTCCTTGTCCTAAATCCAAAATCTTTTTGCACAAGGACATACCATTAAAATTTTATGGCTGCTTAACATACGTGTGTTGCAGGGGGTACATACTCTGCAAACTGTATACACTGATTTTGGATAATTAAGAAATCTTATCCAAATTAGTTATATTAATGAAACAAATATAAAACAAATAATTTAATAGTGTATATAATGTTCTAACATAGTTAAAACTAAATTTGGACAACCAAAATTTTAAATATATAGAGAAAAAATGTTATAAAATAACATTTTGATATTTTCAGTACTGCTCCAAGCAAAGATTATGACAACAAATTAACTTCAAATGAATCTCGACTCATAATGCTTATCAACTGCAGATAAAGAAAGAATATTTGTGAAAGATATAATATGCAACTGCCTAAGTATTTCACTTCTTATTGTTTTGAAAAAATTGATACATTACCTGGGGTACGTACTCTACACATAAACTAACACAGAAACAACACTGATTTTCACAACAAAAATGAAATTGAAATATTTACAAAGCTGATTTTTATTTTGAATTGACTTGCAATTGACATTCCATAAATTTTTAATACTTAGATATCTTCTTGAGCATCAAATAATTCTGTTACAGTATTGGGATGGGCTTCATCAAGGTCTGAATGTACACTCGGCAGTATTACAATGCAATAAAATATTTTTTGATGTCACCAAACATTTAAGATGTTGCTTATGATAAAAAGCTGAATAATACCTTTTAGATAAAAAATAAACCATGAATCAGTGTACTATTTCCAAAACAATAAATATTTTGATGTCCTATACTTATTTAAAATAAACTGTTATGAATGTACATTGTGTGCTTTACCTTTTTGTCAAGTTAAAGTTAACAACTAATTTAAAGGATACATTGCACAAACAAGGTATATTTTGACTAATTATTATCCATTTAGTTGTTTAGGATTGTCTGATGTATGACATCATGGCAAACCTGGATATTTCACAATACCTCAGAAAAAAATGTGTTTTTTTAAAGGAATTTCTGGTTTTAACCCCTGTAATAAAAAAATCTACATTTCTAATAATGATTGATTGATTATATTTTAGTTGTTTATACACGTACAATATAGGTACAAAAATATATTTGACCAATGTTGAGTATTGTAAGTGAAATAATTGTTAGTTGAAAATCTTGTCTGTTTGTAGTGTACGTACCCCCATCATAGCATATGTACCCCGTTGTACAAAGAGATGTTAGTGTTGGTCTTGATAGAATTTTAAATCATTTATGTTGTTTGTAAAGTGATGAGATGTCAAGTAGACAACTCTGTTAAAAAACCAGGTTCGATAATTATGTTTTGCCTTTTAACACAAGATTTCTAAAGATATGAAACATGACGTTGCCTCCATATTTTTAATTGTATTCTTGTTTAATTTACTCATTTTGGCTATGTTCTTTGAATAAGAAGTCCACAAACTTTTGTACTTGATGGATTTCTTGCTCTGTTTAGTTCATACATTGTTATGAACCACCTAGTCCAAGGGTGATCAGTATTTGGTAAATATTACTCAAATGTTGTAGTGTACGTACCCCAGAAGCAATTACATTTTAGTAAGTTCATTGAGTAGACTATACAGACTTTTATGATACTCATTTTACAATTAAATAATTATCAAACCATTTGTATTTACTTTTTATATACTTATTCAAAATTAACTTCAAAGTTTCACTTGGTCTGGCTAATGAATTTGGCAGAAATTCAAATATTACCAAAAAATTTTGTGTAGAGAGCAAACACATAATTATTAAACAATTTCTAAAACTGTTGTTTTGTTAAACAGAGATGTCCACTTGACATCTCATCACTTTACAAACAATATAAATGATTTTAAAGTCAATCAAGTCCAACACTAACACCTCTGTGAACATGGGGGTACGTACTCTACAAGGGGGTACGTACACTACAATACAGACTTCACATCTCATTTTCTGGTTTTGGGAGCATGCTTTCAACCAAAAATTATCTCACTAATAATACTCAACAGTAGCTCAATATGACTGTATAATATGAATTAGTTATCTTTTCTGGAACTACCAATTCACATGGGGGTACATACTCTACGCATTTTTGTTGAAATTCTCCTCAAAACATGATATGGCATAATATTCACATAACAATGATTTGACTAACTTAAAATATTTATTTGTTTATTCCTTCATATGATATTGTCAAATGAAGGTATTTATTAATCTATTTGTGTTATTAATATTAGAAATGTAGACAGTGTTTTATTATTGGGGTTTTAAACCAGAAATTCCGTAACAAAACACATATTTTTCAGTGGTATCGTGGAATATGCAATTTGCAGTGATACCATACACCAGACAATCTAAAAAAAACTAGAGAAATAATTAGTCAAAATATGACTTATTTTTGCAAAGTAACCTTTAAATTAATTGTGAAATTTACCTTGACAGAAAGGTACAACACATAATGAACATTCGTAACAGTTGATTTTTCATAAATTTCGGACGTAAAAATATTCACTGTGTTGGAAGTAATGCACCGATTCGTGATTTCTTTTTTTTATTTAAAAGGTATCATTCAGCTTGTTGTCATAAGTGGCATCTTGAATGTTTGGTGATGTCAAAAAATATTTCATTGCATTGTAACACTGTCAAATGTACATTCAGACCTTGATTGTGTCCAACCCGTATACATTTGTACAAAGTGCCATTTCTGTAAATAGATTGGGTAATGATTATCACAAAGCTACTTAGCACTTTGAGCCAAACATATATACCAAAAGCCATCGGCAAAATAGACACTGTTTCTTGAAACACCACGCACTGCCCATATCATATTGAAGTTTCCCAACAAGAAACATCTGTAGCGTATTTTCCTCTTTTTACCCGACATTACTCAAAAACGTCAAATGGCATCCGGAAGAGTCCAAGTCATGTCCTCGTGGCTACAAACAGGGAGAAACTTTACATGACCTCAGAAGCACCACTGCGTTGTGGAGCTTCTGATCGTTGTTGTCATTCCTACCAGAGTTGTGGCTGAAATATGAAGGGCAGTGCAAGATATTTCTGGAAACAGTGGATTTCAAGTCTATTTTGACGATGGATATGGGTATAATTGATCATGCATAGCTGCTGCATTGCACTATTTGGTCACACCTGTTCCATGTACATTTTTCCTAGTGTGACACAATATGTTCACGTGACAGTCATGTATGACCTCATTTGGTCATATTCCTGTTTCAACTGATTAGACTGAAACTCTATGGAGTATACATTATTGTCAAACCATGTTGATTTGATTTGATTTGATATGCTGGCTGCTCCCCTTTTCTCTCGTGGGCACTCAGAGCTTACGCAGCATGGCTATCCAGCTAGAGAGGAGACCCAATATCCACTATCTCCAATCTGTGAATAGCACTCGTGCTGACCGCCCGGTGCAGGCCCCTACACTGATGAAAATCTAATTATCACCTTCTGCACTGACAACTTTCACCTCAACACTCACTCCTTCCCTTGGGGCCTACAATCCCCAGTGCGCTAAAGGGCGTCCAATATCCCTATACAGCCTGAGGCGTCCAATATCCTCGTAAGCCCTACCAATCACAACTGGAGGCAAAAGATGTCCTCCACGTGAGTACCTAGTGATCTTCAGCACCTTCATATCTACCAGCTGCCTCCTTACCAACTTTTCTAATCCCACCGAGACTACATCCTAGGTAACCGACATCCCCCACTAACTATGACTAACATTTTTCTCATCATCCTGTTCCAGACCTGCAAAACCTACAAATCACCATAACAATTAGTGGCTGGAACAAAATATAACTATCTTCATCTCCTGAAAATAAAACAAGAAAAATAAAGATTTTAACACCCCACTTACCTTAAATTTCTTCTTTATGACCAAATAATAGAAAAATACATTTCTACCTTATCTCCACTCATGATATACCCAAAAGTCAGTCAAACCAAGGTGTCCAAAGTCGTCTGCTATCTCCCGCACTTTTGTCTCCTTGACCTTGTCTCATGGTAGTCATGCTCATCCATTTCTTCTCAAAAAATCCTACTTATCTGTTTTTATACATATATAACAAACATCAGCCGTATCTATACATATTCCCAAAGATATTGATGCAAAAATTTCGAACTGAAAATGTCTTTTTATCATAACAATTGAAGAATTTAAGTTTTCAATTTTTCGTCTGCTTCTCTCCCGCTCGTCGCCATCTTGACCCTAGTTTGATTATGGGTATGGATATGGAAACAGTAATTAT
Organism: Amphiduros pacificus; assembly: GCA_949316495.1. Classification (NCBI taxonomy): domain Eukaryota; kingdom Metazoa; phylum Annelida; class Polychaeta; order Phyllodocida; family Hesionidae; genus Amphiduros; species Amphiduros pacificus. The sequence continues at coordinate 14,163,861 of OX439011.1, read as the reverse complement.
ACTCCAAGAACTCTTGAGATCCTTCACCCAGAACCATCTTGAGAGATCTGCCAGCCTGAAGTTTGCACTCACATGTTCTTGCCTTAATATTAACTCTAATCAGGGGATTTGACAACAAATTTTGGATTTTAAAAATAAGAACATCCCCGTGCATTCAAATCAATTATAAGAAATCAAACCATTCTTGCCCAAGTCTCAAAGTAAACGTGACTTAGACGTGATCATACTCTGCCATGTATAAATCACTTTTCACTTATCTCAGATTCTTCTGCAAAAGTGCAAATCCATAGCATAACACTGGGCACGTAAAAAACATGGCCGACATAGGGCGATAATTCATGTATGCTCCATAGACTTACAGCTTAATCAGTTAAAATCTCAAACATCCAGCCCTGAAGGTAAAACAAGTATGTCATGTATATCAAAAATAAAATATGTGTCATGAATGTCGTAAAATATGCAATATTGGTACATTTTGATACATTACATTGAAAGAATTGATGATATAGAGCAGAAACAACAACACTTTATAAAATAAACCTAGATTGAAATCTATAAACACAGATTGAAAATTTTCTCATTAAAGGTTGTGATCTCAGCTTTCATCTTTTTACAAGACATGACGTACAGCCAACGACATGAGAACTGTGGATGACAACAAAAGCTGCAATTCAGTTTATTAATTGGTTACCGATGTTATCACACCTTTTACTTTGTAACCATTTGAGTGAGTCAGACAACAAAAAACGATATTATTTTGTTACCTAAAATGTTGTCCTCAGCTGCTTTTATGTCCTGTGCTGTAAACAAAGAATTGACATCGCCTGGGTAAAAAAAAAAAAAAAACCCAAACAATTCTGTATTAACTGAACTTTTCAGATCCCATAAGATTGCATTATCCATGCAGTGCATTATAAGTAATACAAATATCAAACTCAGCCATAAATGCTAAGGCTATGAGCATAATGTAAACAGTTGTAAATATAGTTGTGCTATGATAAATAACAAAGTATCACAGCACAGTCTACCCAGCCCTAATACTATTGTATATGTGGTTTTACTGAGTGAATTTCTATTAATGTCAATAGTTTTGTCTTTTAAACGTATTACATTGAAAACCCAAAATATTGTGCAAGATGTATGGTGTTGAAATTACATTGTGAAACTTTTGGAAGTAAATAAACGATACGTGTGTACTTATTCTTATCCTAAATGAGAAAAGTAAAAAACAATACATTGTTTTGTTTTCTGTGAATCAGTATCACCTCCACAGCATCCTATTCGGGGATAGAAGAGCTTATTGAGTTACATATTGGTGTAAACTTTAGAGTGATTTCTTGACATTTTTACGGTATTTTTTTGTGCCGGCGAATATAGTTCAATACCCTTCAAATCTCTCACACCTGAATATATATATCTCACACCTGAATATATATATCTCACACCTGAATATATATATATATATATATATATATATATATATATATATATATATATATATATATATATATATATATATATTTATATATAATTGTTGAGTTTCAACTTCTGTATTCTGTCATGACATTTCTCAGACCAAAACTGGCAAAGTTGTGAGAGAATCTATTTCTTAGCAAGTACGCTTTGCTGTCTGCATGAATGAATGAATGAATGATAATTTTATCTTGAGACATAATTGTTGGTATTGCCAGAAAATCTGTACGATCTTTGATACAAGTTATGGTGTACAAATTGTTGCGCCAATTCTTGTGAGGTCACCTGAATGTGGCGCCCTCTATATCATCAAAAACATGGTCATTCAACTGCACAAATTTATTTAAACCTAGTTACATACATATATAAAAAAAGCATGAACGTGATCAGAGAGGAAGGGTGACGAGATTTGAAAAAAAAAAAAAAAAGTTGCTGTGTGAGGTATTGGCCGCAACTAAAGTCGCCACTGATAAGGGTGTGTCATCTCGCTGTTCCGTCACCACGTTGCCTACCCTCTAGTGGAAATGACACTAAACTAATCTCCACTTCACTTTTGTTTTGCAAGTTTATGTGAAGGATTGCGCTTTTAACATATTATGAATGGCATAGTTATCACTTATTTGTTGTCATAATTACATTAAAAATGAAAATTAACTGCCTATATTTCTGTATTAGAGCTTTGTTTTCAACCATCGATAAATTGACCTATTTATTGACCTACTTATTGAGGCCCTGCTAGGTTTTGGATAAAGGGGCCTATGTGGGTGAAATGCAGATATTTTTAGCCACCACGATCATGCAATTGGGAGTTAGCTGCACAAGTGAGAGATAGCAAGTGATACACTGCTACAACAGCAAGAGATAGCTGCATAAATAAGAGATAGCTGCATAAATAAGAGATAGCTGCATAAATAAGAGATAACTACATAAATAAGAGATAGCTGCATAAATGAGATATAGCTGTATAAATAAGAGATAGCTGTATAAATAAGAGATAGCTGCATAAATAAGAGATAGCTGCATAACTGAGAGATAGCTGTATTGAGACATGAAAAATAGCTGCACAAATAAGAGATAGCTGCATAAATAAGACATAGCTGCATAAATAAGAGATAACTGCATAAATAAGAGATAGCTGCATAAATAAGAGATAGCTGTATAAATAAGAGATAGCTGTGGGAGAGACAGCTGCACATGGTGAGACAGCTGCATATGGGGAGAGATAGCTGCACATGGTGAGAGATAGCTGCACATGGGGAGAGATAGCTGCACATGGGGAGAGATAGCTGCACATGGGGAGAGATAGCTGCACATGGTGAGCGATAGCTGCTCAGTTTGAGAGATAGCTGCACATGGTAAGAGATAGCTGCACATGGGGAGAGATAGCTGCACATGGGGAGAGACAGCTGCACATGGTGAGAGATAGCTGCACATGGGGAGAGATAGCTGCATATGGGGAGAGATAGCTGCACATGGGGAGAGATAGCTTCACATGGGGAGAGATAGCTGCACATGGGGAGAGATAGCTGCACAGTTTGAGAGATTGCTGCACATGGGGAGAGATAGTTACAACAGTGAGAGACAACTGCACAACTGAATGACAGCTGCACACGTGGTAGTTGCACAAGTGAGAGACAGGTGCACATGTGAGAGATAGCTGCACATGGTGAGGGATAGCTGCACATGGGGAGAGATAGTTACAACAGTGAGAGACAACTGCACAACTGAATGACAGCTGCACACGTGGTAGTTGCACAAGTGACAGACAGTTGCACATGTGAGAGATAGCTGCACATGGTGAGGGATAGCTGCACATGGTGAGAGATAGCTGCAAATGGTGAGAGATAGTTACAACAGTGAGAGACAACTGCACAACTGAATGACAGCTGCACACGTGGTAGTTGCACAAGTGAGAGACAGTTGCACATGTGAGAGATAGCTGCACATGGTGAGGGATAGCTGCACATGGGGAGAGATAGCTGCACATGGTGAGAGATAGCTGCAAATGGTGAGATATATATATATAGTTACAACAGTGAGAGACAACTGCACAACTGAATGACAGCTGCACACGTGGTAGTTGCGCAAGTGAGAGACAGCTGCACATGTGAGAGATAGCTGTATAGGTGAGGGCCGGATGGCTGCATAGGTGAGAGATAGGTGCACAATTGAGAGACAGCTGCACAGGTGAGGGATAGCTACAACAGTGAGGGACAGCATCACTTCCCAGCCGAAGGCACTTGTGTATCTAAACATAAGCATTCCTGCATTTTAGGCAATTTGTTTCATTTGACCAATGTCAATTATGGACGTATATACATGGAGAACAAGTTGGGATAGGGTAAGGTTTGGGATTTGATTTTTGGTCTAGGTGAAAACTTACGTCACCTGTAATAATGATCATAATACAAAGAGTGACACCTGGTGTCTGTAAAATCAACTACAATTCCATGTTATCCAATTTGTGACTGGATAGCGTTACAAAATAAAGTCAATCATGCATGAAGTTAGTGGTGGACTATTGCTGCCTCCTGGTAAATTAAATGTGCTACATCATTTTGTGACTCCTAGGCATCACACATTTTGTGACGTTCTTTGCTAGTGGCCCCAACTGATGATAAAAAAGTGAATATCTGCCATTGAGGTATTTCTCAACCCAACCACTACCTCACGAAAGGATGTGCTTGTGTGATAGAGCAAAACCGACAATCACTATTTGAAAAGAGTTGGGCATTGAGTATTCCAAATAAGGAATCCCAAAGACGACCTTTACTGGGAAATGTATTATTGATGTATTGATCCCACTAGGACCTTCTTTATGCTGCCCGGGTTGAACGTCAGGAGGGAACCTGAATCACGTGCGTGAAGCTCGTCCAATATTCGAATTCATCCCATATTCGGTTTGTCAATTTTTTTGTCCCAAAATCCATCAGATGGCAACAGGAGGGTCAAGAGCTAGTAGGGTCTATGATTTTTCTGAACCAAAACCATTTTTGTGCGACGGGTTATAATATGCTAGAGACCCGTCTTTGTGGGGGGACCCCTCATAAAGACCATAGGCCTTTAAAAAGGTCAGGGCCCTTTTACCCTGAAAAATATATTAAATATAGAGGTGAAAAGTAAGAGAAGACTAAAGTGATGAGATGTCGATTTTTGCTGTTAAATTCCCCCTTTTTCAATTGGAACATTAAGCTAGGAGGGTCTGATTTTTCTGAACCAAAACCACTCTGGTGTGAGACCGGTTTTAATATGTTAGAGACCTGTAAATCAGAGACGATAGTGAACTTCACAAAACAATTGTGTTTAGGTCCCTGGATGCCGATTTTCGCCGTTAATTTCGCCCCTTTTATCAATTGGAATATTAAGCTAGTAGGGTAAATCGAAGAAAACCGGTAATTTTAACAAAAAAATTGTGTTTGGGTGCCTGGATGCCGATTTTCGCCATTAAATTCCCCTCTTTATTTAATTGGAATATTAAGCTAGGAGGGTCTATGATCAGTCAAGTTATCCAAAGATTTGCATCACCAAAAACATGTCTATAAATTTGTGAAATATGAAAATGTTCAGTGCAGGATAGACGTGTTACTATAGAATGTGGGAATTAGTCAAAAAGCTAAATATATCAGCAATGCAGGCACACAAAAAGGTGGGTGTATGGATGTGAAGGTGGGTGTTTGGATGTGAAGGTGGGTGTATGGATGGGTAGGTGGGTGTATGGATGAGAAAGTGGGTGTATGGATGGGAAGGTGGGTGTATGGATGAGAAAGTGCGTGTCTGGATGAGAAAGTGGGTGTATGGATGGTAAGGTGGGTGTAGGGGTTAGAAGGTGGGTGTATGGATGGGAAAATGGGTGTATGGATGGGTGGGTAGGTGGCTGTATGGGTGAGAAGGTGGGTGTATGGATGGGAAGGTGGGTGTATGGATGGGAAGGTGGGTGTATGGATGGGAAGGTGGGTGTATGGATGGGAAGGTGGGTGTATGGATGGGAAGGTGGGTGTATGGATGGGAAGGTGGGTGTATGGATGAGAAGGTGGGTGTATGGATGGGAAGGTGGAAAGGCTCCTTTTATCTTTTGATGACCCTCTCGGTGACTGTTTGAACAATCATCGTAAAAGTGCTTATATATGTGGATATTGTCCTGTGAATCAAGTTCACCTTAAATTATGATATTTTCTTTTCATCAGTTAATAACATGATCTTACGGCTGCTGCTGGTTGTGGAGGGTGAGGCTGCCATACAGTTGCTGACCAATATACTGACCTACTTTTGCATGCATGTTAAAAATAACCCGTGGCTGATTATCATAATCATTGATAAACTGCCAATATAAATTTTATATCAACATGAAATGTAAGCTGTGCTGAGCTTGCTCTGATTAAGAATCATATTGTAATAATAAAGAATCATGTTGCTGAAATTATGAATCGTGTTGCTGAAATTATGAATCGTGTTGCTGAAATTATGAATCGTGTTGCTGAAATTATGAATCATGTTGCTGAAATTATGAATAATGTTGCTGAAATTATGAATCATATTGCTGAAATTATGAATCATGTTGCTGAAATTATGAATAATGTTGCTGGAATTATGAAACATGTTGCTGAAATAATGAATCATGTTGCTGGAATTATGAATCGTGTTGCTGAAATTATGAATCGTGTTGCTGAAATTATGAATAATGTTGCTGAAATCATGATTGATGTTGCTGGGATTATGAAACATGTTGCTGAAATTATGAAACATATCGCTGCAATTATGAATTATTTTGCTGAAATTATGAATCATATTGCTGAAATTATGAATCGTGTTGCTGAAATTATGAATCATGTTGCTGAAATTATGAATCATGTTGCTGAAATTATGAATCGTGTTGCTGAAATATATGAATCATATTGCTGGAATTATGAATCATATTGCTGGAATTGACGATTAAGAATTGATGTTGCTGGGATTATGAAACATATCGCTGCAATTATGAATTATGTTGCTAAAATATATGAATAATGTTGCTAAAATATGTGAATCATATTGCTGGAATTATGAATCAAGTTGCTTAAATTATGAATATTTCGTGTTGAAAATAACCTAATATTTTTCGTATTTTGTACCCTGCCCAGATAATCATGATAAAGTAAGCTGTCCTGAAGTTGCAGACTGACCCAATTTTGAGTTATGGAAGCTAAAGATAGCCTCTAACTAAAATACTTTTTAAAATACCTTATCAAATTGACAACTTCAAACATCCCCACCACCCTGAATATTCCTCCCCTTTCGGTAATATTAATGGTTTGTCCCTTTTCACGCCGACGACGAAGTAGGTCAGGTCACGCTCTCACAAAGGTCAATCAGAGTTTGTTGATGAAATATACCTGCGGAAAACACATTGTATTATTTTTCAGATAACAATGTTGAAGAAAGCAATTTGTTTTGTAATATTAGCAGTCTTCGTTCAAAGGACATTCATATCATTGTGAGTATGATTTAAGATACTGCTCATTTAGATACATGTGCAGCAACGAGTGAAGTGTCAGTTGCCTTTTGTTATACAGCTTGAAACTCTTACGTCACATGTGTACTGCGCATGCCCAGCCTTCACCCGCCATATTGAAGTCACATCGTACATGGTGAAAACTACAAATTTGAATGTGATTGATATATGCGTGATTTAAAACCAGATTCTACATGTTCTGATGTGCATGTCGCTCAAATAGAAACCCAATATGAAGATTTCACCTATGTTTACTGTATAAAGTCATTATTCTTTATATTTTCTGTTTGCAAAAAAACAATTCAATTCTACATGTTAGGGGCGATCCATTTGATTTTTGTGGGGTGGGGTGGGACAGCAGTACTTACTTATGGATACTTATGGATGTTTCTGGACGCAGGCCTAGCTGGCCTCTATATCCAGATCTGAATTCTGGGACTTGGTATCCTTCATGTTTGGGGGGATTGCTCTTGGGTTAAAATCTGCTTTGTAGTTATAAATGATGGGTTGGCATCTCCACCATTTGTCTAGTTTGACTTCAAAGGTAAATATGGTTGGACTATTGATGATATGGTCTGGCAGGCTGTTCCATGGTATGACTATTCTCTGGTTGAAAGAATGTTTCTTGGGATGTTCCTTGAAACACCTATTCAAATATAGTTTAAATTTGTGTCCTCTTGTGATATTTGTGTTCCTATTCAAGGTTGGGGCTACTTCGGGTTCATATATAGTGAATATTTTGAATGTTTCAATCATGGCACCCCTGAGTCGTCTGTATGCCAGTGTTGGTAGGCCCAGTTTTTCCAATCTCTCATGGTATTCCAGATTTTTCATCCCAGGCAGATATTTTGTGGCCCGTCTTTGCACTGACTCAATAGCTTCAATGTCTTTTTTGAGATGGGGGCACCAAACTTGGCATGCATACTCCAGATGGCTCCTGACATGGGCTTTATACAGATCCAGAAACATTTCACAGTCCAAATGGTCAAATGTTCTCCTGATGGTTCCCATAATCTGGTTGGCTTTGTTGATTTTACTGTTGATGTGAGAGTTGAATTTTAGTTCTGAATCTATGATTACTCCGAGATCTTTCATTTCTTTAACAATTCCAAGCTCACAATCGTCAAGCTTGTAGGTAAAATCCACACAATTTTTGCCAAGTGTCAGACATTTACACTTTTCATTATGGAAACAAAGTAGCCATACTTTTGACCATTCGTGTAATGTTCTTAAATCTTCCTGAAGCAGTTCACAATCATCAACAGAACAGATTTCCTGGAACAGTTTTGTATCATCCGCAAAGAGGAAGGAATCAGTTTCCAATTGATCAGGCAAATCATTTATGTATAAAACAAATAAAATTGGTCCAAGAACACTGCCCTGGGGGATGCCACTTGTGACTGGTTTCCATTCAGAGTAGCACTTGTTGACGCTGACCCGCTGCACTCTGTTTGATAGGAAAGCTTCAATCCAAGAGAGTAGCTGACCTCTAATTCCATAACTGTGGAGTTTGCCTATTAGTCTTCTGTGTGGCACTTTATCAAAAGCCTTCATGTAATCCATATATATAACATGGACTATACCTCCTCTGTCAAGGATGTCACACCATTTCTCCAGTACTTTCAATAATTGTAATGTTGTGGACCTTCCTGGTATAAATCCATATTGTTTGGTACTTAAGAGATTATTCGATATCATATGATCCATTAAGTAGTCCCTAATTAAAGATTCTATAATTTTGCATGATATACAGGTTAGACTAATGGGTCTGTAGTTTTGTGCAAGGTTGCGCTTTCCTTTCTTAAATATGGCTGAAATGTTGCCTTTTCTCCAGTCATCAGGCAGCACTGAAAGTCTTAAAGAGTTATTGTATATGTGACATAAGGCTGATGATATTGCTGCTGATACCTCCTTAAGAATTCTGGGATGTAATCCATCTGGACCTGGTGATTTTGAAATTTTCAACTTTTGCAACTTATTCAGAATTTTATCTTTGGTGATCTCAATATCTCCAAGTGCAGAAGTTACCTCTTTGGGTGGCAGGACTGGAATGGTTCCATCAGGTTCCTTTGTGAACACACTAGAAAAATAATCTGATAGAACTTCAGCTTGCTCCTTGTCATTTTGAGTCAACTCATTAGTGTCTGGTTTGGTGAGTGGTGAAATACCAGTTTTGGTTTTGGTTTTTGATTTGACATAGCTCCACAGTTTCTTGGGGTTTTTCTTGGCTTGTTTGCCAATATCCTTTTCAAATGTCTTTTGTGCTTTTCTGACCAATTTTTTCACCTGGTTTCTTGCTTTAGTGAATTCTTTGTGGTGTCGAGGGTCCTTTGTCTCATAGTATCTCTGCCATGCCCTGTGCTTTCTGTGGATTATTTCCCTAGTGTTTCGGTCAATTGGTATGTCACCTTTATTTTTCCAGTGGGGTTTCCCAGTAATAGTCTTACTTGGGACATAGCGCATTTCAGCCTCATTCATTAACTGTTTAAAGGTTTCCCACTGTCTATTCACATCATCTGGGTATTCAGAGAATTTGGCTTCCCAGTCTATATCCAGTTCATGATTCATGTTAACATAGTCTCCTCTGTCATACATGAATTTTGTATATGGTATGAATTTCATTTCCATGTAACAATTAAATGCAAAGTTTATAACAGCATGGTCACTTTTGCCCAGTGGACTACAATGTTCAATGTCACTGATCATGCCCTCTTCATTTGACATCACAAGGTCTATAGTGCTGGGCTCGTTGTTTGTTCTAGCTCTGGTAGGCTTTGTTATGTGTTGATATAGATATGCATTCCTTAGACATTCAATGAACTGAAATTCATCACTAGTTTCATCTCTTGTAGTTGTCCATGAGCTCCAGTTAATCCTTCTATAGTTAAAATCTCCCATGATCAGCATGTGGCTATGATTCAACTGTGACATTTCCTCTATCAGGCACCGCAAATTGGCATTGTTTTGTGGTGAACCACTTTCACTACGATATATACATCCAATTAGTAAACTGTCATTTTTGTGCAGAGGGAGTTTAATCCACAGTGATTCTGCAAAATGTGTATTTGGAACCAACTCAATGGCACCTTTGAGTGAGTTATGCACATATATAATTATTCCTCTCCCATCATTATTGTCTAGATTTAATGGGTACATTTCATAGTTATCAACTTTGTATATCACAGGATCATGTAATTTGGCACAGTTTTTTGGCTTCGGCTCAGTTACAGCAATAATATGTGGCTTGTTCATAGAAACCCTCACTCTAAATTCTGCCATTTTATTGCTGAGCACATCTGCATTTGTGTACATCACATTAATGCTACTTACATGTTGTATTATATTATCACAATTAATATCCTTGGCTGAGTTACCAATCTCATCACATATCAATCCATGCCTATTTACATTATTTACACATTTACTTTTGACTTTGCTTTTTACTTTTTCTTTAGTTTCACAATCTTCCTTTCCCAGGGGGGGCCTCGCAACCTGTACATGTGTTCCCCCGATTGATCTGCTGCCTCAAGTCTTTTTGCCTCTTCATATAATTTTTTACTTTCCTCTCTTTCAGACTTTGTCTTGTCATGGTCCATTCTTACATCAGTGTATTCAACAGAATCTTTCAGTTTATGTAGGTTTCTGAAGAGGTTCCTTTTATTCTCATTGTCTGTCATTGTGACAAGCACAGGTCTAATGGAGTCTGGCTTGATGACTCCTATCCTCCTGATATCTTTAATTTTGCTTTCATCCAAGTTTTGCTCACATTCTTCGTTTGAGATTTTCAAAAATAAATCCATGTCATGTTTGACCTTTTCAGCTTTCAAATTTGTTTGTTTTTCAGGTAGATTGAATATTAACACATTGTTCATCCTTTTTTCTCTCTCTTTCAAATCATGAGTTTGCTCTTTCACAGTTTTCTCAATCACTTTTCTGACATTTACATCTGTGCTGTCAATTTTCACACTTGTTTGCTCGGTATTTCCTTGCTTTGCTGCAATACTATTTTCCAGATCACTTGTTTTTGTTTTCATTGCAGTCAGTTGTTTATTTACTCCACTGATTGCTTCATTCAACTGGGTCATTGATACTCTGTTATTGATTTCACCCTCTAATCTCTTGAGTCGGTCATCCACTGATTTCAAATACAACTGACATTTTTCTTCAATTGTTTTCTCATTTGAAATTGACCTGGTCACTTTCTCCTGGCAATTTGTACAATACCAGTGCAGATCTGGTCTGCTTTTCATAAATCCATACTCTTGCTTAGAAATGTGTACACAAGAAATACACCAATATAGATCACAGTACTCACAGTTCATTATTTGTGCCTCCTGATCCATAAACACAGTCTGACATTCCTCACAATTTTTCTCCACAAATTCATCCTGACTATCCATACTGCTGCTTGAACTTGCTGATTGTTTTTGTGATAAAATTATTTTGGAATCACTGGTTGATTTCACTGTGTAATGCTTCTCTTTGGATTTGCCGCCTTTTTCATGGCTGCCATTTTGCTTTGATTTCATTTCAGAGTCTGTTTCCTCTTGGCTTGCAGACATAACTATCTTCTATGCACACGTTTTTTGTATTCCACTGATAGATGAAGCACTTATAAATCCAATAGAACCCTTATTTGAGCAATCCCTTTTATTAATCCAGAGTTTGGTCAGTAAAACTGAGAGCTAATTTTTGTTTGTGTGTCCCATATCTGCAACCTTGAAAGTACTGGATGAATAAATTTTTTTTCTTTGGTAGGGTGGATGAATAATTTTTTTTTCTGGTGTGGGGTGGGTGAATAATTTTTTTTTGCGCAAAGACGTGATTCTGACTTGTCAATCTTGTAAGGATAGAACATACGCACATCGCTTTATAAGATAAAGTAATGACAAGTTTTACAAATGGTTATAACCCACCATAGCACACATATAGATAACTGCTCGTTTATTTATTGATTATTTATTTATTGACAAGGACCAAAATGCGTGAAATTGACGGTCGTTAGCCCTACATGTTATGATGTGCATATCGCTCAAATAGAAGCCCAATATGAAGATTTCACCCATGTTTTCTGTGTAGAGTCATTATTCTTTATATTTTCTATGTTTGCAAAAAACACCTCAATTCTACATGTTCTAAATTTCTACGTTTGAAAAAAAGTCCTTGGAAAGGGCTAGTTATTTAGGGAGTGGATTCCGTGACTGATCAAAGGTTATTTTGACATTGGTGTGAAAAACGCCAAAATGCCAATTATCAGCATTCACAGTATTGCTCTTCAAAATCCTTGTGATCAAAGTCAAACCTATGATCAAAGAGCATTCCTTCATTGTTTCAATAGCTTGTCTTCCCTTTTAAAGAAAAATGAACTTTTGTAACTTTTATTTGACATTGCTTGTTGCTTGCAGAATAGATAATAATACAAAGTAACAAGATTACAAGGAATTTATAATAAAAATATGAGCAATACTTGTTCCCATAGCAAATCTTTTTCTATTGGATACCAGATGAGCAAGTCTTTTTCTATTGGATATGAGGTGAGCACATCTTATTCTTTTGGGTATCAGGTGAGCAAATCTCTTTCTATTGGATATCAGGTGAGCATATCTCTTTCTATTGGATATCAGGTGAGCAAATCTCTTTCTATTGGATATCAGGTGAGCAAATATTTTTCTGTTGGATACAAGGTGAGCACATCTTATTCTATTGGATATTCATGTTTAACTCTTGATTTCTATTTTTTGTGGTAGAAATTAGAAAACTGATAAGGGCATTGTATGTATTTTAAAATATAGATATTATTGGGGAAAAAAAGTGTGCTAAAAGATGCATTTTTAGTGAAGATATGCCATAAAATATAAATCTTTTGTACAGAGATTGGTTTCACCTCCAAGGTTTCACCATGGCGGCCATGTTTGATCATTATGACACCTGGCGGCCATCAGCAGAACTAATGGTGGGCGATAATATAAGTAAGCCTGGTGTGCTGTATTTGATGTCGTACATCACACCCTTCTTCGTCTGACGCTGGGGTAGAGTCACATATTACCCCTGCCAGTAAAGGCATGAAATTGCGGCTATTTGTTCCGCAGGTCGATCTCATAATCCACAGAACGGTGCACATTTGATGCACTGTCCATACACAACGCCCGCCATCTTAAGATCTTGGAATAAATAGAAATTATATGTCATGTATTAAAGGACAGGCCATTAATCATTTAAGGAGGTGAACAAATGAAAATCATTTGGTGTGAAAATTAAATATTGTGATTGGCATTGCTTAAGTAAATAAAAATCTGAATTCATTATTCTTACACCCCTCTGAAAATTAACATGATAAATTGTTCATCCCATAATTATTTTTGTCTGACAATTTTAGTACACATCACTAAAATATTTACTCTATTTTACTCTAATTTTGTTAGTCATGGCATCCACTCCCTAAATAACTAGCCCTTTCCTTGGGGTATTTTCTGCTATATTGTATTTGAATTTTAAACATTTTTGAGCAGCTTAGGGGCAGTTTTTAGATCGTGGAGTACTTCAGTAAAAAAATCAGATTTTTAAATTTCCTGACTTCTTCAGAAAAGTCACTTTTTTTTCTGAATCATGAAGGGACACTTGTTAAAAGTGCACTACAAAGTTACCTTACATACTTCTGAAGATGACTGCATTGCCAATATAACATTTAAAGTTTTATATTGTTGGAAACATCCAGCAGAAAAAAAATGAAACATCGAGTGGAAACTTCTCAATGTTTGAAATTATGAAAAGGCCTGAAAACATCACCAGATAAAACACTCCTAAGGCAGTAGTGAAAAACCACTCCCCACAACACACAAAAGGTGGAAGATGAAATGTCGTCACGTGGTACTAAACCAGTGATAACATGGTGGCCATTATGAATCTGAGGAAGCAGAAATTCTTGCCCATTTAAAATTGGGATAACAGAATTAAAATATGCAAAAACAATTGTTATACAACTAGATATTGAAGAAAACAGATTAGTCTTCGTGTACAACCAGGCCATGCAGACTGTGAGTACACAATTACTACACCTGGACTGTGTGTTTATCACGCGCAGCTCAGTGGGCTGCGCTAGGGCAGATGAAATTTGACGATCTCTCTCTAGCCGTGAAATGGCCACCGGACCCAAAATAAACAAAAGGCAAACTACTGCTAGAGATTCTCGAGCTATAATTTTGTCAGCTCCAAAAACATAAGTTGACCCTAAAATTGTATAACATGAACAGCAAAACAAATCATTTAATTATCTTAAATATTTTCCAAATCACATATGATCAATCGCAAAATATTATAATTTAACTATTAATTATAATATAGCTACCAGCCTTGACTTTGATATGAAAATCTGGATAATCCAGATTCAAATATAACCTTAATTAAATATTATATCTTACATTTCGAAGTGACATGCAAATCTCAAGCCAAACACAATTTTTTTTTTAAATTGTCATATGGGAGCTACAAAATCTCCTTTTTAACTAAAACACGAAACATAAAGGTGCTGAAATTGGTGGCTGGATCTCAGGATTCAGTTTTGATCAGGATATTTTCATTTTAATTATCCTATTATTTTTCATGGGAAATTTTTATGGTTTCTGTGAAATATATGAACAGATGTACTTTATTTTTGCAATATAGGAGTTTCTTTGATGTCTTCAGCCAGAAGGATGTTTTTAACCATGAACCTGGACCATGCCATTTCATACAAGATATAGGTAGGTCAGGGTGGATCAGTTCACATAAGATGTGCAGGTAGGTCAGGGTGGATCAGTTCATCTTGGAGAAAGATTGGGTCTAACTCCACCAGAGGGTGACATGGTGAACCTATCACCTCTGCACAAGGTGCATTTTGGTGCTGGCTCAGCACATCCACCAACTTTCACACATCTGTCAAACTTATTTCTTTTCTTCAGATGTATTCAGTTTGATAAAATATGATAAATTTGACCATTTATATCAGTTTTTACAGAAATAGATAAAGTTTAAGAGAAATTAAAACTTGGGACTGTTTACTCCAGTGGAGTAACCTTTTTCTGGGGTAATAATCTGGTGGAACTGCCAACAAGTGTTGATTTAAAAAAATCAAGCTCGCTTAAGTTTGCAAAATCCCAATGCAAAATCTAGACTATGCAGTCCAAATATATATGGACATGTTATTAGTGTCTTGGCAAAATCCAACGAAAATCTTCTTACTCTACCACACACTCACAAATCACTTCTCAAACAAAGGCGACATCTGACGGTGTAAGCAGAATTATTGAGCCAAAACATGGCCGCCATGGACCGATAATCGGGGTAAGCTCCATAGACCTACAGCCTAATCATCTTGAAACCTCGAACATCAAGCCCTAAAGGCAAAACAAACGCGAGCGAAAAAAATGGCTGCTTTGTTTCAACAGTTTGAATTCTTATCATATTTTGTACTTTTGATCGAACAAATCAAGGAATATTTGTAAAAAGGTAACAAATAAACTCCAATACAATGCAAGGCAACTTTGCACCAACAGTACAGGATGTTATCATTTTTATCACAATAATTTCAGACTGACAGTTCCAGAGTACATGGCCAGGAACTATAGGTTAGGTTGGCCTGAGGTAATAGTGTGTGTGTGTGCCTCTGGTGGACAGTGTGAGGTTGAAGATAAAAATAAAAAAACTCACCACTTGAAATTTTCCAAGATAACTCAACTCAATCTTCACTATTGTAATTTTGTTTTGCATTCAACTCAAGAGTCCAATTTTTGATGTATATTATGTATTTTTATTGAGTTATCTCAATTGATATGCTCAATATAGTGTGAGTAATTTTAGCTGTGTCTCTACTGACAGAGCTCATATGTTATTTTGTCATTAATAATGATTGACTTTGCAGATACGGGAGCTGAAGACGTGCAGATGGTTTCTGACCATGAGGCAATATTTAGTTCTGTAAGTTAGACTCTAATATGCATCATAATATAACAATATAAAATAATATAATAATATACATCTGAATAATCGGAATGAAATAGTTCATTTGGTAGAGCATTTTCCCTAACATCTGGTTTGATTGAATCCTGGCTAGATTTTGTCAAGTGCCATAAGCATACATCATTTGGAATCATTACAGGGTAAATGTTACATTTTTATATATTTTTTCTGAGGCTGGAAGCTTTGTATCTTTTGCATGTAAGGTGTGTTGTCTGTAATTTTTTTGTATGAATTATAAAATAAAGCTATTTAGGTTGAACTTCTAAAGCAGACTTAGCCTTGTGTTTGGTCAGAATTATAAAAATGATGAAGAAAACAATGAAGCTATGGGAAATAACTGAAAGTAGTAGGTATTTTTTTCCAAATATATGTCACAACTTGGAACCTATCTTATCTCATAAATACCAGAAATAGTCTCAAATCATGACTTAATTTTATGGAAAGAAATATTTGCAAAACATCGACAATTATCCAATATACTATAGCCTTCCACTCAATACCTCTGTTGTGATGATCCAAAGGTCATGGGATCAATTCCTAGCCATGCCAAGATCACATTCATGTTACAATTTTTCTATGACCTGAGGCCTGTGCCTGAAGAAGGGTTAACCTATTGTTCTTGTAAGTCTGTTACCTGTTAGTAAATCTATTACCTGTTAGTTGTTACTTGTTATCTGCTACCTGTTACCTGTTAGTAAATCTGTTACCTTTTAGTAAATTTGCTACCTGTTAGTAAATTTGTTACCTGTTAGTTGTTACTTGTTATATGCCACCTGTTAGTAAATCTGCTACCTGTTAGTAAACCTGTTACTTGTTAGTTGTTACCTGTTATCTGTTAGTTGAGTTGTCGTGCCATGGACCTGTGACCATGGTGACATGACAATTCATTGAGACAGCACTATATCTGTTACAAGTAGGTCTCATCATGAAATGACTGATATAATAATGTTGAAAGTGATGCGAAACTGCAAACAAACAAATAAAAAAAAATCAATAAACAAAATAACAGGATTGCTGATTTTAAAGCATCATTCTTTAACTGTTTAGCACAAAATTCAGCCCAATGTAGTGAAATGTTTTGTAGAAAAAAAACTTCCTGTTCTTTCAGGGTTTGAGGTTAGCTTTTGGCCTAGTGAACCCAGAAGTACAGAAGCGGCAAGGTGCTATGTATTTGTTTGATTTTAACAAGCCTGGCACTGCAGAGAAGCTACACATTGATGCTGAGGCTGACTTCCTTCATACGTTCAATCCTCATGGTCTGAGCGTGTGGACAAATGAAAAAACAGGTTCAGTTTAATCCTTCCTTGAGATACACGCTTGTATGAAGCTCTGCAGGTATCATTCCTGCTTCGCACTTCGCCTTTGCTATTTTCGCACTTCTACTTCTCTATTTTGCACTTCTACTTCAATATTTTTGCACTTCTACTTCAATATTTTTGCACTTCTACTTCAATATTTTTGCACTTCTACTTCCCTTTTTCGCCTTCTACTTCTATTTTTTGCCATTCTACTTCTATATTTTTGCACTTCTACTTCTCTATTTCGCCATTCTACTTCTCTATTTTGCCATTCTACTTCAATATTTTTGCACTTCTACTTCAATATTTTTGCACTTCTACTTTTCTTTTTCGCCATTCTACTTCTCTATTTCCCTTATGTGTATTATTGAACTGTTACCGGCGAAGGGGGGAAGATACGAAGGCAAAGTGAGAAAATAACATGATAGTAGAAATGCAAAAATAGTGAAGTAGAAGGGCAAAAAAGTCAAATAGAAGTGCGAAAATAGCAAAGTAGAAGTGCAAATATGTCGAAGTAGAAGGACGAATACAGCGAAGTAGAACTGAGAAAATATGAAAAGTGAAGGGCAAAGTACGAAGTACGAATGATACCTCCAGAGCTTCATACGCTTGTGCACTATTGTAGTAGCACAAGACAATGCCATTTGAACTGTGCTGATCATTGCTTTTTTTATTATGTTTGTGAACATTTTCTGGAAATTGCTTTATAAATGATCATTTAAATCCTTTCCCGGAGCAGACTTCAGCAGATACCGGTAATAATTTTGACTAATCAAAATGCATGTTACATAATATTTTTGAATTGGGCCTCAACTTGTTGTCTCGATCCTCATTGGCTAATATTTGGAGAATTATTTAAAATAGCATCCTCCTAGTTATAACATTTCGCAAATCCAAAATTCTGGATCTGGCTCCCCCACTATCCACTGATCAGTTATCCTTACATGCTCCTTGTCCAACTGTACTGGTCCATTATCTCTACTGGTCCCATGTCAACTCTACTGGTCTGTTATCTCTACTGGTCCCATGTCAACTCTACTGGTCCATTATCTCTACTGGTCCCATGTCCAACTCTACTGGTCTGTTATCTCTACTGGTCCCATGTCAACTCTACTGGTCTGTTATCTCTACTGGTCTGTTATCTCTACTGGACCCATGTCCAACTCTACTGGTCTGTTATCTCTACTGGTCTGTTATCTCTACTGGTCCCATGTCCAACTCTACTGGTCCGTTATCTCTATACTGATCCCATGTCCAACTCTACTGGTCTGTTATCTCTACTGGTCCCATGTCCAACTCTACTGGTCTGTTATCTCTACTGGTCCCATGTCAACTCTACTGGTCTGTTATCTCTACTGGTCTGTTATCTCTACTGGTCCCATGTCCAACTCTACTGGTCCGTTATCTCTACTGGTCCCATGTCCAACTCTACTGGTCCGTTATCTCTATACTGGTCCCATGTCCAACTCTACTGGTCCATTATCTCTACTGGTCCCATGTCCAACTCTACTGGCCTGTTATCTCTACTGGTCCCATGTCAACTCTACTGGTCTGTTATCTCTACTGGTCTGTTATCTCTACTGGTCCCATGTCCAACTCTACTGGTCCGTTATCTCTACTGGTCCCATGTCCAACTCTACTGGTCCATTATCTCTACTGGTCCCATGTCTGCCTCAACATGCTCAACTGATCTGTTATCCGTACATGCTCCTTGTCCAAGTCAACTGGTTACTAGTCTCTGTTGGCCCAATGTCTTAGTCTACTGGTCAACAGGTTAAGCTATTTTAGTCCATTATCTCTGATGATATCTTATCTTATTTTAATGGTCCCATGCTGTTTATTCTCTTAACTCATGATTGTCATATTTATATCTTTTTTTCATAATTTACATATTTTACAGGAGAGATATATATATACGTAGTCAACCATCTTTTGAAAGACAACAACATGTTTATGGACAGGGTGGAGAAATTTGCTTGGAATACTGAAAAACTTGTTCACATTAAATCTATCCAGGATCCTTCTTTTGGGGTGTAAGTTACGTTTACTTTCCAGTTGAAAAGACAATCGTAGTTTGAGTAATAATATCTTATATACATATACATCCCAATTCCCAATATAGTTGATCACATTTAACAATAAATATATATATATAAATCAGAAACAATTTAGTTATTTTTGTACAAATTTTAACATATTTCTCATTGTGATTTAAAACGAGATATGTAAATTTGACCATGCTATTTGAAAAATAAATCCAAATTGTTCTGTCTCACTTTATCTCAAAATTTGACTGAGTTTCTAGCCCGCTCCTCGTGAACCTGCACTCCATAAAAAGGTTCATAAGGGATGGTAATAGTCAATCTCAAAATATTTAGATCAATTAAAGACTCATAATATCATCAATAGTGATTCCTTGTTAGTAAAAGAATGAGATAATCATAAATTCAGGCCTTGACATAAAGAGAAAAATGTTGGTTGCCCAGTTGGGCCATCAGAGCATGCGAAGTGGTGGCCCGAAGTTTCTAAGGATAATAGGATGTGTGATACAATAAAGAGCAGGGGATACTTGTCACAATTAAATGACTATCGTGATATGATATCTATCCAGGATTAGAATGATAAAATCAAGATAGTTTGGGCCACTAAAAGACCAAAAATATGGTTGCCCAACTGGGCCACTACAACAGATCATTCACTGGCCTGAACAGAGGATCTGGTGGCCCCGGGCCACTGGGCCAGTGCGTGTGTCAAGCCCTGATAAATATGAATAAATTCCACATCTTGACAATTCTTTGTGGTTTCCAAAAAAATTAAATAAAATGTGGCCAATAATTTTGATATTTCTCGAAACCTCACCATTTTAAAAAGTAACTGGTGGGAGTGCCTAAGGCCTGTCAGTCAACATGTATAGATTTACTAATTTGAATGACGATTTGTTTTTTTCTTTTCTGAACAGAATTAATGACCTGGTTGTGACAGGTCCAGATGCATTTTATGTCACAAACTTCCAGTACAGTTCAAATAAGTTGTTAAATCTACTGGAAATGTACGTCAGGCTTGGACAACTGATTTATTATGATGGCCAGACAGGAAAGGTCGTAGTCGGTGGAGTTACCTTACCTAATGGTGTTAATATATCCAAAGATAAAAAGTAAGTATAAGTCAAATACATGTCCATATTTAACCTTCCTCTCTGTAGGAGTTAGTTAAGTGGTTAGTTCCCTGATTCTCATACCATAAAAAAAAAAGACTGAAAGAGTAAATAAAAAAAAGAGCTTATGATAGATGCAGACTTTTTTCCAAATAAGTAAAATGAGATAATATCACATATGTTTGTTCTCTCCATTAGATTTATATATATGGTCAACAACGGCAGATTTCTCTCCATATACCAGCGAAACACTGACAACACTTTAGATTTGGTGAATGTAAGTATAACTTTTCTCTTGGTTTCCTGTCTTCAATTAAATGAAATGTTAAGCTTAATTTTGGGGGCAAACAAGTCGTCAGAAAATTGACTGTTATATAAAAAGCTTATCATCTACTTGGTCATGCATAATTATGACCTAATCAGGTCACACAGGGATCAAATTAGGTCACTTAAGACCATATTAGGTCATGTTGATGGCTGGCCAGATAAATGACCATATTAGTTCATGTTGTCAGTGGCTGGATAGATGACCAAATTAGGTCACCTTAGAGAGTGGCCATAGAAATGACCATATTAGGTGATGTTTATGGGTGGCTAAATAGATGACCATATTAGGTGATGTTTATGGGTGGCTAAATAGATGACCATATTAGGTGATGTTTATGGGTGGCTAAATAGATGACCATATTAGGTGATGTTTATGGGTGGCTAAATAGATGACCATATTAGGTGATGTTTATGGGTGGCTAAATAGATGACCATATTAGGTGATGTTTATGGGTGGCTAAATAGATGACCATATTAGGTGATGTTTATGGGTGGCTAAATAGATGACCATATTATGTCACATTTAGGGTGGCCATAGAGATGTTTAAATAAATAAAGGATTAATAGCACATAACAGCAACAACTTCTACTCACTCCAACAGGCCAGGTCCATTGATCTGTTAAATGCCATGAACAATATACATGTACATACTGTATACTAAAGCTGAAAAACCTTTTCTGTTACCCTATTGCATTTCTATAAAAAAATAAAAAATATCTTTTATTTCAAATGTTTTGATATATATATATCTTTTAATAATCTCAAGAAGTAGGGCATAACAAATGGTCTTTAACCTTAAAAAGGCTGGTTGTTTTGAATATTTGAAAAAAAATGCATAACGATTTTTATCTATTTCAGGAAAAGAGAATTTCATTATTCATGGATAATATTAATATTGATGAGAAGACGGGGGATCTGTGGATAGCAGGTCATCCTAATGTCTATAACTTTTTTACACACAGTCTACAAGATACCCCAAGTCCTTCACAGGTGAGTATCATGCTTAGCTGATGATGCAGTAAGGTTTAGGTTTGACCTGATGTCACCAAAACTGTGCTGTAAAGGTCAAACAAATCAAATCACAGGTGATTTAATGTCGCAAGATGTAATTCATCATAACTGGTATTTATTCTACCTATGTTAATCTTAATTGTTTCTATGATCGTATTCTTTGTTTAAAGGTATCATACCTTAACTCTATAACTTGGTCTATTAAAAGCATATTAGTATGAGAAGAACATGACACTTATATATATATACAATGTAGTTGTATATGGACAACAAGTGTGATCTTTTCCAATAAGACATCAAAGTTGCACTGTCAGCAGGTCTTTTTCCACACCAGACCAGCACGACATGGTACAAATGGGTAGCGTGAACTTTTTTTAACTTTTTGTGCCCCCAAAGGAGGCTCAAAGTGGTTGGCTTACATTGTTTGGCATCATTTAGCTCTATTGAAAGGACAATGCCTTTGATGACATTACAAGCATATTAACATTCTCTTTTGACATCATTTTACCTTTCAGTGCCTCTATGCTAACACTCCATCTGGAAATGATGCCAAGCAAGGAGTGTTCCTTGAAAAAGAGGCATTAATCATAGGTTTCACAAACTCTTAGTGCCATTCTTCAATCATAAAATAAATAAACATGAAAGGCAAATACAAATATATTTCTCCCAAACCTTTTATATGTTGTTTTTTTTTCAAAATCACTGCATAATTCCTTTAATTCTATATTATACAATTATACTGAAATAAATAATTATTTGTCAAAACACTTCTGTCCAAACCATCGTGATCTTTTAAACTTATAAATAATTGAGAAAATTGTTTTTTCCATTTTATATGTTTAATATTTGATGGACATAACTATTTACCCCTCGGCAAATCTGTTCCCATTAACGCAATGGATCTGTGCTTTTATTGGTTCTATTAGTGGAGAACAGAAGGCAGTATTCCTGCCAGCAGTGTTAATTTCACCTTGGTAAAAAAAAAAAACTTGGAGGTCGACTTAATATGGCCATTGCTGCTGAAAATATCGTCAAAGCATCATTACATAATAAACCATAGATGTATCTTATCAAGATCTTGATGTAACTTACATTTCAAAGTCATGTGACTCAATCTCTGAAAATCTTGTAAACATTTTAAGCTGATAGCAAATAAAGGATTACCAAGTCATGGATGCATCTATCAATGTTACATATGGTATACTTGTGACCCAATCTGTAAAAGCTCTTGGTAATGCAATAAGTTGACAACAAATAAAAATAGCACTACTTATACTATGAATGCATATTACCTCAAAATGGTGCATTTGTCAATGACCTTGACCTACATTTCAAATGATATGACCCAATCTATGCTGAGGGCTGTGGCGCAGTCGGTTATAGTGCATATTTTTCAGCACTATGTTACTCTGTAATGATCCAAAGGTTGTGGGTTTGATTCCCAGCCAAGCTGAGATTAAATTCATGATACAATGTGGGCATATTGTTTTTTCTTTTGATTCAAAATTAACAGCTCTCTTGAATCTTGGTGTGAACGTTTGATGTCCATCAATTAACTGATGGGTATTGGCTAGGAATATTAAAAATGTGATTTTGGTGATTTTATTTAGAATATTCCAAAATTTGTGGTGAAGATAAGTTTTATGGAAAATGATATTTTACAAAGACTCCTATGTAACAGCCTTAAATTTCTACTTCTAATTTAAATTGCCCAGAGGAAGGATCTGTGGTCTTGTTTTTAATTAATGTCTTGTTTGATATAATTTCAGGTGTTAAGATTGCAGATAGAGGGCAGCACGGTGGTCGATGTTCAGCAGGTATATTCTGATGATGGGAGAACACTGAGCGGATCATCTTCAGCTTTATATGTGCAGGGCTACCACACAGGTGCCTTGCTTATAGGCACAGTTCAACACAAACTGCTATATTGCGAGGTCAAACACCTAAAACCTCGCTCTGCAGTGTAAATTTGAACTTCAGCATTAATTTTTTTTACTATTTTTTAAATACCATTTATATCGGGGATGAATTTCATGCTTCAGTGAGTATTCACAATATTAACACTTCAGTTTTCCACAAACTGGTGTATTTGGAAGTAAAACACACTAAAATCTCAGTCTGCAGTGTAAATCTGAACTTAAACATGAAATTTTGTACATGTGAAAAGTATTGTTCCATGTGAATTCTGATGTTATTAATATTAAAGTATGTTGAACTTCAATATTGGTCTTCAATATATATTTTAATGTGTTTGAAAGATTTTACATCAGAAAGGATGTGTATATGGAGGTTTATGCTATTAACCCAGCCCCATGCACCAACCAAGGATGTGTATGTAGGTGTAAATAACATCAGACCCAGGGGGGATGTGTATGTAGGGGTATATGACATCAGACCCAGGGGGGATGTGTATGTAGGGGTATATGACATCAGACCCAGGGGAGATGTGTATGTAGGGGTATATGACATCAGACCCAGGGGGATGTGTATGTAGGGGTATATGACATCAGACCCAGGGGGGATGTGTATGTTGGAGTATATGACATCAAACCCAGGGGGATGTGTATGTAGGGGTATATGACATCAGACCCAGGGGGGATGTGTATGTAGGGGTATATGACATCAGACCCAGGGGGGATGTGTATGTAGGGGTATATGACATCAGACCCATGGGGGATGTGTATGTAGGGGTATATGACATCAGACCCATGGGGGATGTGTATGTAGGGGTATATGACATCAGACCCAGGTGGGATGGGTATGTAGGGGTATATGACATCAGACCCAGGGGGATGTGTATGTAGGGGTATATGACATCAGACCCAGGGGGGATGTGTATGTTGGGGTAAATAACATCAGACCCAGGGGGGATGTGTATGTAGGGGTATATGACATCAGACCCAAGGGGGATGTGTATGTAGGGGTATATGACATCAGACCCGGGGGATGTGTATGTAAGGGTATATGACATCAGACCCAGGAGGGGATGTGTATGTAGGGGTATATGACATCAAACCCAAGGGGGGATGTCTATGTAGGGGTATATGACATCAAACCCAAGGGGGGGGATGTGTATGTAGGGGTATATGACATTGAACCCAAGGGGGGGGATGTCTATGTAGGGCTATGTAGGGGTATATGACATCAGACCCGGGGGATGTGTATGTAAGGGTATATGACATCAGACCCAGGAGGGGATGTGTATGTAGGGGTATATGACATCAAACCCAAGGGGGGGGATGTGTATGTAGGGGTATATGACATTGAACCCAAGGGGGGGGTGTCTATGTAGGGGTATATGACATCAGACCCAGGTGGGATGGGTATTTAGGGGTATATGACATCAGACCAAGGGGGATGTGTATGTAGGGTATATGACATCAGACCCAGAATCATTTTTTTTTATTTCCAAAACACCTCATTATTTTAAATCAGGTGAAATTGTTTTGAACATTGTTTGAACAAAATTACATAACTGTGTGGTGCCATAAAACCTCTGTAATAAACAATAATGTATCAAAATTGTACTTCTGTTAAACATTGAAGAATAAAGATATATATGGTTTCCCCAGGCTCATGTAACCAGCAACCAAGGATCATTCCCCCCCCCAATGTCCCTGACATTATACAACCTTATATAACTTGCAGCAGACAAACCAACTTGAGAAAAGAGGTAACAAACAAACACTGAAACACACACACAGACATCAGGACAGACAGAGTGATTTCTAAGAGGTTAACTCAATACCTCAATTACAGATGAAAACTGATAATCCCCAAAAATGTACACATTAAATATTTTTTTATTGAAATCCATATTTACATATTTCTCATGTTCCTATTATAATGTTAAAAAATCATGTGTTTGGTTGAATAATGATGATGGTAAAAGACGTGGGCATTTAGTGGGCATGAGATGACCGTGATGTAAATATGATTAAATATAAAGCCATGCTTGAGTGATCCTGGGTTTGAGACACCATAGAGTCACACAATACTATGATAAAGCTGAATCAGTGTTCCAAGGCATCAATCAAGCAGGCTTGCCAGGGAGTGGTGACTGGAGAACACTACTACTGGAGAATACAATCACTGACCTAAAATCTTGATGCTACTCGGTTCTCCATTGAACACCAAACATGCTTGGCTGTATTTTGACAAGATCTGTCCATATTTTAAAGTTAAGCATTCAGATTTTTAAGATAAATCATTTTTTATCAAACTCTGATCCTTTTCTGGCACATTAACAATTGAATCAACAGGTAAATGTTTTTTACATATGATTATAGTTTATAAATTGAATGGAGATGGTGTATCATCTTTTTTCTAGTAGTTTTTGGGCTTCTTCGTACTCTTGCTCGCGGACGTCCCTCACTCTCTGTCGGCTGCGCATGATCTCAACTCGGTTTTTCTCCACATTTGATCTGGCCACCACAAACGATGCCAATCCCATCATGATGATCGACGCCCTACAAATTAACAAATCTATTGAGAAAATTTCTTAAGAGAGATATACCTATTATTTGACTAAATTATAATATTCTAACCATAAATTAATCCTGTTTACAAAACAGGCCAACAATGATGATCACTTTTTTTGGTAATGTTTGAGAAAATCTTGTAATGCATGTTACATAATGAATTCATTATCTCAATTCTCATTGGTTTATAATGTTGATGTTATTCAAAATGGCAGCTTCATTGACTACTATTACGAATAGCTGCCTACTGATAGCAGAACTCTGACCAGAGAAGTTTCCGAGAAGATCATTGAAGTTAACAGAAAGACGGACTGACAGAAAAGTGGAGGTCTTACTATTCCTGTAGAAACTATGCTATGCATGGCTAAAATGTAGTTACGTCAATACTGATAAGGCTATTCTTAAAGTAGCATTTGTTTAAGTACATGTACAATGGTAATTCTCTCCTCTGGTCCCCAACCCAATCAGACAAGGGTCTAATGTGGGCCTTGCAATCTTCCACTATTTGAATTGGCTACAATGAATTAAATTTTATAATAAATGTATTCGTTTGGTGTATTTTGAAACCACCAGACTGTAAGTGGTCTGTGTGTTAAATGTTTTGTCATTGTGAATGAGTCACAACATTCAAGGTCTTGCTGTTCCTGTTGGGTTTATTTTAATTTTAAAGTAATTTTATGTACTGAGTTATCAAATGTTACTTTTTTAAAGCAAATTACAATTAATTAAATTATCAATGTCACAGATGGCTTACACATGTTTTCAAAGCAGCAAAAAGTCAGCATGGGCAAACCACTTCCTGTTTACTTTCTAAATATTCATGTGCACCTGATGACGAAATTATGATGAGCAAAAACAACATGTTGATCTTACCTGCACTTGCAATTGGCCCAATCAATAAAAAGCCAGCCATGCAGCTTGGTCAAACATGATTCTATCACTGTGTGAGGGACCATGGTGAAAAAGAGTGAATGATTGATACCAAGTGTTTTGCCTAATTGCCAGCATGTCCAAAAGGAATCACAAGAAATATTCAATTAGGTCAAGAAATATCCAAGATCAAAGTTCAAAGTGACGGAAATTATATTTGTTGGTACCCATCTAAATATTAAACTGGAAATACTACTTGATGGTTCTCCTATCCCCTTGACTTTTATGCTTATTCTTTTTATATATAGAGTGTGATTGCGGGTTACCATCTTGTTTTTTTTTTAATGATTGGATTTTAGTGAGTTTTTTGTGCACTTCTGATTTTGTTTGTGTAGTTCCAGTGTGTTGTTTTCTATGGGGCACTATGGCAACCCACAATAGGCCTATATAGATGTACACTGACTTAGACACAGCACATGCAATTTGGCTGCATATGAACTCAGTGCTTGTTCTCATCAGAGACATTTAATGCAGTGATTGGAAACAAGCTGAAGTTCTGCATTATCGCTCAAGCAAGCCGATCTCACTGTCGCCACAGTAAATACTACATATAGACCTATAACACGGACCTGGATCCGGATTCACATACTTGCAGACTTGTATAAATATGTCTTTTTAGCAAGAAATTATTACGAGAATTACTTACTTTTCACATATCTATGTTAGTCGTACATTAATGACATTAAGAATGGAAGAATATGTGCAATAAATGCAAAGCTATTTATCACTGATCCACAACAGTAGCACGTCGGAGCAGACATGCTGTTTCCAATCTATGTTTAAATATCTCTGTTCTCATGAAATCATACATATTTAAATGATTCCTGTGTGTGCACTATAAGCTATGAAATATTCAAAATTACTATTTTACTCTTTGTAATAACTGCAGTTATTTTCAGTGCTAAAACATGATAAAATCTATTTTTCATTTATATAAATGGTTATTCTTTCCACCTCCCGCTGGAGTGAAGATAATGGTAATTAACCCATCCTTTTCCTAATTTTAAATGTCAGTCAGGGGACCAGTTTGATAACTTTGGGACCCATTGCCCAATCAGCATCAATATTCAATCCACTAGACGTCACAGCTATGGAAAGTCAGTCTGTCAATAATCACCCCAAAGCTGTCACATGCCCAATCTCCATCAAAGTTGTAGATATTGACAGCTTTCGGACCATTATTTACGGCGATTGGGCACATTATCGAGAGGATGTCATCTGATAGTTTCAGTTACATAATCACACTGTCCACCAGAGGGACACCCAAATTATTACTTTTATTATTTGTATGATAGGTTCATCATGTCGCCCTCTGGTGGAGTTTGTTACATGATCTAGACATGCTGAACACATGTTATGTGTCAGTGCTGTCATTGTCAATTGTGATGCAGAGAATTTGACATGTTTGAAACTTCTCAAAACACGTTCAAAAGCTAAACTTCTGGATACTTACCATGCTAAATTTATTTTTGTGATATTGCTTTTAAACATTTTTTCTTGCAGCATTAGCAACTAACACCTCTATCAGCAGAAATTATGCAAGTTATCTCGATCAAGACGACAACATGTGTCAAACTTGTTTTTCATGCACGTCCTTGACCTTGGACGGGTCATATATCTTTTTGCTCTCTTAAAAGATTATTCTGGGAGGTAGGGTACATGTAAACGCAAATGGACTTCCGGTTGTCTTATTTCACGTGTGGTGGAGCTGGATAGAAGTTTTTCTAAACAATTTTCAGGAGATTTTTGAATAGGTAAGCTGGTGTTTCAAGACATGTAGATATTCACAGATCATGATGTTAAAATCCCTGGTGATTTAGTGTCAGATCTGAAGTGTCCAACAGCCAGATCTGAAGTTTGAGTATAAACATTTTACTAAAATTCTCTAGTCTAGAACCTACGACTAGTACGAGTACTCCTCTCTGTCAGCTGGTGTGTGGAAATAATGCCACAAGGAAAAAGGCTGTCTGGTGTTAATCTATGAATGCTAGACAGATTTTGACATGACGCAAGGTATCAAAATAAACTCAGTTTAGGTCGATTGCTGGTCACCATCTTGCCCTATCATAATTTACATGCATTTAAAAAGAATACCAGTGAAGTTGACCCCCAAGTGAAGTTGGCCCCGCCGTGGGTAGGTGAACTCGGCCGCCAAGAGAAGCCGGCCCTGGTCACTCTGTAACGGCTCAAAACTTATGAAATCTTCTTGGAGAAGGCTATTTGACCCTAACTTAGGGCATTAACTAACCCTAGGCTGACCCTCAGTAGCCGTTAATTTCCTTCCGGTAATTTGATAATCTATAGCCACATAAAGCTGGGGGCCGACTTCTCCTAGGAGCCGACTTCTCTCGGAGAGCCTACCTCACTTATGGGCTGACTTCACTTGTTACCATTTAAACATGCCGTACAGGACCAAATCAAAACTGCACAAAAAATCAGAGAACATTAAATTTAATAGTCTCCAGTGATGGCTCCGTATATTATATAACACACGTGAAAGTTCATGCATGTATAATACAGACGATTATGTTCCTCTTGTTCTCAGGATGTCATATATATTTAAATTATTTCTGTAAGTGTATTATTAGCAGATCTATATATCGATCAGAACCAGGATAAAATAACAATCAAATTAACTTAAAACATACATAATTGTCTTCTTGCTCTTATGATTTCAGAAATATTAAAAAAACAATTCTTTTTCTATTCACATTTTTTTTATTCCCCAATTAATAAACAATGTAAAAAAAATAAAATGTTTATTTCCTTTTAAGAATATTAATATTCAGATTCTATATTAATATATTTCTCTTCCAGAATATTAATATTAAATTGGAAGACATGACTAAATGCAGTTTTTTGTGTCACTGAATGGGAAGATAATTATGGTAGTCGGTTCTCACTTTGGGGTGGCTTCAACAGATTCTGTCTTTGGGGTGGCTTCAACATTTTCAGCACATGCTTGCAATCTGTCTCAGGGTTGGCTTCTTGAACTCTCCAAATATGCAAGATATATTAAGGGTGACTTCAAAGCAAACCAACTATGTGAAGTTTGTATAATTTATGGACATTGTACAGGGGACAGAACTCAACAAGATATAACAAGATGTTAATTATAGTTTTAAAAATGTCATTTTAATATCTCTGCTAATAATAAATACACTTACACAAATGGTTCAGATATGTCTGAAATTGTGACAACAAGAGGAAGACAGTTATGCTGGGTTTATTTACAATTTTAAAACATTTTGGTTCAGAAAATTAATGCTGCATTTGCACACATTAAAAAAATGGCATGAGCCTGAATTTTGATGGATAACATAATCATTGATAATCATTCTCAGTGTGTGCATTTGATGCTTAGTTACATGTCACATTAAGTGTGAACACATAGCCATTTGCAACCCAGTCTGTGTACTTTTGTGTGCATTTTATTGCAAACTAAATGGAGTCACCACTGTACGTTGTAGCATGAAGGTTATATATGCCAAATGTACTCCGCATTTGAACACTTTCTGCATTTTACCTATTTTATGTTACATATTTTTCAATTGTTTTTTGAATATTTTTTTGAAATTACAAATGGACATGATTACTTGCATGTAATGTAAGACAATTATATTTATTTAACAGAGATTAATGCACCATACACCAAAGATGCAGGATCCTGATGAAGTACACGACAAAGTGCCCCCTGGTGGGGGAAATGAGGCAGGAGAAGAGTTTGGACTTGCACCTGAAGATGTAGAAGACGTCATCGAACTAGACCAGGCACAGTTAGAACCAGGTAAGATGACACCCCCTGTTAGAATTGTTAAAAGTCAAATGAATAACTTAATTCATTAACATTGTAATTTTATATCAGAATCTGTACAGATATTCATAAAATTCCATATTATCAAGCAACATGAGGAATGATATCTCGTGCTTCATATGTGTAATCTTGACTATGCTGTGCTCTAAGCTAATTTTTTTCATGTAGATACTAGAATAGATGCATATTTTGGGTCACCTCCCTTCTTTCCCATTGAAAAATTAATGATATAAGAACTGTTAAAAATCAGTACTATTTCTCTGGAGCCCAGTCATTAAATCAAAAGAGGGTCAGCCATATGGTTTTTTCCAGAAATAGTTATTTTTTTGTTCTGCTTCTTGCTCCTGGAGGTGAGGTAGCTGCAGAGATGGGAGAGATGGACCTGGTGAACTACGAAGAGGACGAGGAGGATGAAGGGATGGAAGAAGGAGCCGTAGGAGGAGTGCCACCTCGGGAGGATGCCAAGGTCATCTTCTCACAACATACGGGTGAGTGTCAAGGTCAACTCATGAAGATGCCAAGGTCATCTTCTCACAACGTATGGGTAAGTGTCAAGGTCAACTCGGGAAGTGGTCAAGGTCATTTTCTCACAACATACAGGTCAGTGTCAAGGTCAACTCGAGAAGATGTCAAGGTCATTTTCTCAAAACTCATGAGGAAGTGTCAAGGTCACCTCTGGAGTATGTTATCAAATGTCTCAACACAGGCAAGTGTCTAGGTCACAATGGGGGTGCCAAGGTCATTTTTTCACATAACACAGGTGAGTTTCAAAGTCTGCTCATCTTCTCACAACAAATAAATGTCAAGGTCTTTAGGGCAGGTCAATAAACTCTGGCTTTTTAGGTCACAAAGCTTTTTTCAGATACTCTGAAACTTTTGTCAGTTTACAATCTCATACCCCATAGACAAAGTCAGCATCAAAGTTGCAACAACATAACAAAGGTCAGTATCAAGGTCAACATGACAGAACAGAGGTTAGTGTCAGGACCACCACAGCATGACACATGTCATTCCAAAGGTCAACATCCTGTATGACCCCATTCATCTTGTTTCTTAAAGACCATGGATATGTTTTACACCAACTGGTAATCATGCTTGTTATGGTCCTTAATTGACTTTTATCTTCTATTTTCTTGTGCTAATTGATAATTGCTGATATACAATGCATTTCAGTTGCAGTGTTCCTTTACCGACTGAACATAAAGTCTAGCAGCCCCATAAAGTTGTTGATTTGCTTTAATAGATTGAAACAGTGAGCTGCTTATAATGTTCAGCATTACTGTGCCAAATATATTGGGAAAATGACTGATTGTTTCAGGTTCTGTGTTTTGCTGTCACATTGACCCGGCGAGCAGTAGCTTGGCAGTGACAGGAGGCGAGGATGACACAGCATATGTCTGGAGGCTAGCAGACGGCTCCCAGGTTCTACACTGTAAAGGTAAAAATAACTACAACAGTCTTGCATCTTCACTTTTTAACTATCTTGACTATGTCTGCATCATGAGTCTCCTAACTATGTCAGCAGAGCTTCTGTGGTAATGGGGGGATTTTCTGTCATTCTGTTGTAATATATGTATGTATCTGAGGCCTGGTACGTTTTGCGCATACCGTACGCCCGATAATTCTGGTTCCGGAATCGGGAGAACTTTAGCGTTCGTTTTGTGTTAGGGCCATTGCGTGCGCATCCAAAATTCTCCCGCCGGGCCGCCCTATCGTCCCTATGCCAAGCTGGGCGGGTGGATAGGGATCCCGATCACATGACTTAGCTTTCCCGATCATGTGACAGTATGCCCTGTCAGGTGACAGTACGCCCGGTCGTGTTCCCGTTTTGGTGCAAAACGTGCCAGGCCTGAGGCCACTGCCTAGGTCACTCTGTTGCAGTGCTGCCACCTATATGTGAGTATGTGAACAACCCAGACCCAACCAGAACCAAAATAAACCAGGTCCAACATGGCAGCCACATGCTAGTCTGTCCAGTTATTTTATCTGTCTGTCAACTTTAATCTTCTCCTTTGAAACTATTGGATGCAGTTCTTATCTATTAGTGGGAAAGATGTTGTATTTTCAAGTCTATCTATTTTCCATTAGGCTCAGATCTTTTTTCTATTTTGTTATGATTTTTCAAAAATCTTATTAATAACTATCACTATGTTCTCAAACAGGCTGCCATTTTGAATAATATTACAAATATTAGCCAATATTACAAATATTAGCAATTTTCAGAAAATATTTCCAAACATTACAGAAAGCAGTGATCAGCATAGCTCTAAGGCTATTGGCCCATGTTTGAAGAACTAGTCATATACAACTATTTCCTTAGGAGTTTTACTGGTCCTCATCAAATTTTATTTGTAAATTTAGAATAATGTATGATGTTGTGGCATTATTTACGATTTTATTTTCAAAATTGGTGGCCAGCTTGAATTTTGATGAAAAAATCATGATGTACCTTATTCTGAAGGAGTTAGACAGGAGAGTTGGATTTTAATCATTCAGATTTTTTTACATTTAAAATTTTGCAGCCATCTTGAACTTTTGTGAAAAATAATGATGTACCTCGTTTTAAATTGGCTCTGTTTGATAGAATACAGTCACGCTATTCAAAGATCAGTCCTCATACCTTAATTGACTGATTTGAGGCCTTTTGTGTTTCAGGCCAAGTTTATTTCAAACCTTTCTTTTTGGTAATTTTCTTTTCAGGACATCAAGACTCTGTCACCTGTGCTAGTTTCAGTCATGACTCACGGTTTGTGGCAACCTCAGACATGAGTGGTATTATTAAGGTGTGGAAAGTAGAGTCAGGAGAGGAAGTCTGGGGCTTTGAGGTGGGAGACATGGAGGTGAGCAGTAAGAAATTCTCAACAGTTTGAATATTGAATCTGATAATCTCATTTATAATTTAAAAGAATTTAACAGTTTAAAGACTCAATTTTGACTCGATGGAAATTTTCAACAGTTTGAATATTGAATCTGACAATCTCATTTACATGTATAATTTAAAAGAATTTAACAATTTAAGGACTCAGTTTTGACTTGATGGAAATTCTCAACAGTTTGAATGTTGAATCTGACAATCTCATATATAATTTATATTTTGAGGAATTATATGTATCCACATATTATAGAGTACATAAAATAAGTATTTTTTAAAAATTACATCACTCGTTTATATTGGCTCTGTCCACAAATTAGAATAAGAATAATATACATTCAATATGAAATCTAGATATATAACTTAACAACTGACATTCCACTGTGCACAGAAGAATGTGTAAAATGCCCCAAAAAATAATCTAAATATAACACTATTCCATCTTGCAATGGTTTGTCTTTTCCCATATATGAAAACCTTTTAGGTCAATGCCCGAGAATCCATTTTTATTAATCAATGCGAATATCAAATCATTTCTATTTTTGTTCCTGATGCCACTTCTTACCCATCCTACATCCCCAGTAATATCTAGAACATATTTTAAGTCAAAAAAGTATTTATTGAGTAAATTTCTTTCTTATTTATCTCGTAATGTGATGAATAATTTTACAGAAATGCATTAAATTTTCTGCGATTATGAAAAATGCAAATATTTTGCAGTGGTTGGACTGGCACCCTAGTGCTCTGGTTTTATTTGCTGGAACTGTGGATGGAGATATTTGGATGTGGAAGGTGCCGAGCGGAGATTGTAAAACATTCCAGTCACATGGGGTCACGTGTAACATCGCCAAAGTCATGCCTGATGGTAGGTCAGAGTTCAGCATTTTATGATCTTTTTTATAGAGTAATATCATTTTTAATTTAGAATCTTTTAGGAATGATTGACAGGTTAATTTTATACATTGACATTCTTGTTCATATTCTATTCCTGGTCTTATATTTACAAATTTTGTCTTCTGGCTTCTTGCCTACATATTGTTCCAGGCTTCTTGTCTACATGTTGCTCTTGGCTTCTTGCCTACATATTACTCCAGGCTTCTTGCCTATATTTGCTCCTGGCTTCTTGTCTACATGTTGCTCCTGGCTTCTTGCCTACATTTTGCTCCTGGCTTCTTGCCTACATGTTGCTCCTGGCTTCTTGCCTATATATTTGCTCCTGGCTACTTGCCTATTTATTGCTCCTGGTGTCTTGCCTATATTTGCTCCTGGCTTCTTGCCTATTTATTGCTCCTGGCTTCTTGCCTACATATTGCTCCTGGCTTTTTGACTATATTTGCTTCTTGCTTACATATCTCTATATTTTGCATTGTGTTCAGGGCGGCGAGCCTGCGCGGGTTACCAGGACGGAGTGGTGAAAATCTGGGACCTGAAGGGCGCCACCCCACTTCATACCATCTCAGGTATGTACTTACTAGGAGTACTAGATAATTGATTTTTCTTTCAAATCTGAAAATTGAAAACAGGTTTTGTAGTGAAATGATTGAAATTTCTGCTTGACTAATGGAAAATAACATTGTTTGTACAATGTTACTTTCACTCCATCACCTAGTCATATAGGGGTCGCCACTACTGACACAACAATAAAGTCTAAGAGAGTGAAATTAAAACCTATTAACCAGATACTAATTGGTTCATGCAATGTACAGAGTATTGTGCACAAAACACTCATGATCAGAGACTTTCAAAATGACCTACATGCCCTGTTCCTGACAGAAACATGGTTACATGAAAAAGAAGACAGGGTTAAGAAGGAACTTGAGGGGGCCTTAAAGTTTCATTCCTTTCCCAGAAGTGGGCGCTCAGGAGGTGGCCTTGGTTTGCTGCATCGTGTGGAGCTACCATTTACCACAAACATACTGGACCCCCCCCATTGGTGAAAACCATGGAACTCATGGAATCATCAATTACAATTAAGGGTAAAAAATTGACCTTTATTACTATCTACAGGCCTGAACCCTGTGATAAGAATAGGTACACCTACTCTGAGTTCTATGACGAATTCACTCAATTAGTGGCACACTATGGTTCCTTCAATCATGAAGTGATATTCCTGGGTGACTATAACTTCCATGTGAAAAAACCATCCAAACCAGATGTGATCAAATTCATGGACATTCTATCTACCTTTGACTTAGATCAATGGGTGTCGGAACCTACTCACAGATTAGGTAACACCCTTGATCTAATCATCACCTTCAAGGGTAATAGATCTCTCACAAATCATCTGGTTGATGAATATATATCTGATCACAAAATGGTCAAGCTACACCTAGGGATCACAGCCCCTAAGGCACCTAAAAAATCAATCAACTTTAAGGACATGGACAGGATGGCGCTAAAAGGGGATATTGTGTCCCTAACTAATTCTGGTCCATCGTGGGAACACCTGTCCCTCACTGACTTGGTTGACTCTTATGATAAGGGGCTTACTGCCCTCATGGATAAACATGCGCCTTACAAGCATGCCCAGGTCACCCAACGCAAACCAGTTCCCTGGATGGATGACAATCTAAAGCTGGAAAGGTCTCTCAAAATGGAGAAAACTGGACTCCAGATAGATAGAGAATTATATAACCGTTAACGTAATAAATATAATTCAATGATGAGGTCATCCCAATCCAGCTATTTTTCCAATCTGGTGACCGAAAACAAGCATGACCCAAAAAAACTCTTTAGAGTCATTGATAAGGTCATGCACAAGAACAACGACATCCCAATGCCAAAATCTGACAGTGAGATGGCTCAAGCTGAGAAGTTCAATACTTTCTTTCTAGATAAAATAGAATTCGCTCAGATATTGACAAATCTCCTCTTGCTCATTCCTGCCACCAGGTGACACTTCGCACAATGAGCCAGGCAGTGCACCAGGTGCACCTTTGCTTAAGGTCTATAATCCACAATCAGTTTGAAGCATCGGGAGAGAACTTCGGGTGGTCTCGTATATTTACGTAACTGCCTTCGGCACACATGGTGGACAAACTCGTTTGCATGAGATTTTTAAATACTCAACTCTTTTAGTGATAATTCATATTTTATGCCATGATTATATCTGAAATGTTCCAAAAAAGTTTGATTATTCTTTGGATGGCATTAAATAAAGAAAATATAAATACTTGATATAAGTCACCAGCTGCAAAAACTGAGTCGAACCCGTTTTAACAGTAGTTAAAACGGGTTCAATTTAACTAATGAAAAATTAAGACTAGCTGGTTAAGTTTACTTTTTTTGTGCTAAATTAACAAATAACATTACTTTGAACACATTTAAGCCAAAAAAAACATAAGTCTGTCCCAGTTTTTCATTGTGGATTATAGACCTTAATAGGTTCATACCACTGACCACAGATGAAGTGCGCAAATTGGTGAAAAGGTCTGCAAAGAAGACAGGTGAGCTTGACCCCATTCCTACTTGGCTCCTTCTTAACCTTCTTGATGACCTACCACCAATAATCATGGCCATCATTAACAAATCACTGGCAGAATCGGCAGTATCTGAAAACATGAAAATAGCTATTATAACACCACTGCTAAAGAAACTAGGTCTAGAACTGGTTGAAAAGAACTATAGACCAGTTTCTAACCTAACATACATTTCTAAACTAACAGAGAGGGCGGTTGCAGATCAACTAGTCCCTCATCTGGTAAGAAATGGCCTTACTGACAAGTTTCAATCAGTCTACAAAGAGTATCATAGCACTGGGACGGCCTTGTTAAAAGTGCAAAATGATATCCTTCTTGCTATTGATAATAAAAAAGCAGTGATCCTGTTGTTACTAGACCTCTCTGCAGCCTTTGACACCATTGACCACCACATTCTATTTGATAGACTGGAGGCTAGATGTAATGTCAAAGGTCACACACTCCTGGATTCGGTCATATCTTAGTAACAGGAAACAGTGTGTGAAAGTAGGGACTCATAGGTCCTTCTTTAAGTCCATAAAATATGGGGTCCCACAGGGCTCAGTCCTAGGCCCCATACTTTTTACCATCTATATGACACCCCTTTCTGATATCCTATCCAAATATGGTCTGAGCTATCATATTTGTGCAGATGATACCCAGATTTACATCCCTATGGACCACACTTCCCCCCCATCAGGTTGATATAAGCAGACACAAACTGGAAAAGTGTGTCAGTGAGGTAAGAAACTTCCTTATATCAAACAAGATGGTAAAACAGAAATGCTTATATGTACTGACAGGTACAATACTGCCACCAGCAGCAGTTTCCCAGACACAATTAGGATCGGCAGTTCTGAGATTGCTCCTAGTGAGTCAGTGGTTGACCTGGGCATAACCTTTGATTCTAAGATGGATATGAAAGCCCAGATCAGGAAAATGTGCCAGAAAGGTTTTTACCACATTAGGAACCTAGCTGCCATCATACACATCAGACACCAGGAAGCTACAATATGTCCAAAACTCTGCAGCACGTGTCGTAGGAAAAATCAGGAAATTCGATCACATCTGGAAAGCTAAGGGAATTGCACTGGCTCCCGGTTCATGCGAGAATTGATTTTAAAATCCTACTCTTGACCTGGAAGGCCCTAAATGGTAAGGCGCTGCCTTACTTGCGGGATCTACTCCTAGTTAAACAAGGGGAACGCTGCCTAAGGTCAAATGACGGCACCCACTTACAAGTTCCTAACACCCGGCTGAGGACAGTAGGTGACAGGGCCTTTTCATCTATTGGCCCCGGACTCTGGAATTCATTGCCTACTGAGATTAGGACTAGTGCCTCAGTCTCCTTGTTCAAGAGCAGACTGAAAACCCATCTCTTCAGGATGCACGTCCTGAATACAGCACTATGAACAGACATGTCTGGTATCAGCGCTATACAAATGTTATTATTATTATTATTATTATTATTATTATTATTATTATTATTATTATTATTATTAGTAGTAGTAGTAGTAGTAGTAGTAGTAGTAGTAGTAGTAGTAGTAGTAGTAGTAGTAGTAGTAGTAATACTAAATAATTGATTTTTCTTTCAAGTCTGAAAATTTAAAACAGATTTTGTAGTGAAATGATTGAAATTTATACTTGACAAATGGAAAATAACATTGTTTGTACATAGAGGTTATGATTGTCTTTAAATAATAATAATATTTGAAATATTTCTTAGGTCACACCGCACACACGGCGTCAGTGACGTCTATGGACTGTCACCGTGACAACAACATTGTCATAACAGGGTCCACTGACATCACTGCTAAACTCATCAATACTTCAACAGCCAAGGTGAGCATAACTTTATTGGAGGTACTGGAATTTATAAGGAACTTATAAGGTAACTTGTATAACTAATATAGCCTCAGTTTGATCCTCAGGCCCCCAAAAAATAATAAACTGCCATATTGGATACATCATTTTTGTAACATTAAAATGAACTGGTATTTGAAGGTGTTTTTTGGAAATAGTCATGAACATTACAGTGAAGCAAGGGCCAGCACAGCCTTTAGGCGTATCCACGGGCTATAGAAAGATAATGCTACAGCTAGGTTGTCCTTTAAATTGTTAAGATTACACAAAACAGAAAACAAAATCATGTATGCATTAAATATTCCCTTTTTGACTTGATGGAGATTATCTTTCCCAAAGAAAAAAGAAAAAAACATTGTTTTGGCCAAAATAATTTCGAGTGATCACAAATACCAGAAGTACATATGATCGTAACATTTTGATCAGGGGATCACTCTTTCTCATACTAGGTTGTGGCAACATTTAACTGCCAGTCATCAACATCAGCAGCAGCAACCGACCAGGGTGATGAAGAACAGGAGGACTCAGTGGAGGCCGTGGGGTTCTCACCTATGTAAGTACCACCAGGATGACTCAGTAGAGGCCGTGGGGGTCTCTCCTATGTAAGTACCGCCTGGAGGACTCAGTAGAGGCCGTGGGGGTCTCACCTATGTAAGTACCGCCAGGAGGACTCAGTAGAGGCCGTGGGGGTCTCACCTATGTAAGTACCGCCAGGAGGACTCAGTAGAGGCCGTGGGGGTCTCTCCTATGTAAGTACAGCCAGGAGGACTCAGTAGAGGCCTTGGGGGTCTCACCTATGTAAGTACAGCCAGGAGGTCTCAGTAGAGGCCGTGGGGGTCTCTCCTATGTAAGTACCGCCTGGAGGACTCAGTAGAGGCCGTGGGGGTCTCACCTATGTAAGTACCGCCAGGAGGACTCAGTAGAGGCCGTGGGGGTCTCACCTATGTAAGTACCGCCAGGATGACTCAGTAGAGGCCATGGGGGTCTCTCCTATGTAAGTACCGCCTGGAGGACTCAGTAGAGGCCTTGGGGGTCTCACCTATGGAAGTACCGCCAGGAGGACTCAGTAGAGGCCGTGGGGGTCTCACCTATGTAAGTACCGCCAGGAGGACTCAGTAGAGGCCGTGGGGGTCTCTCCTATGTAAGTACAGCCAGGAGGACTCAGTAGAGGCCTTGGGGGTCTCTCCTATGTAAGTACAGCCAGGAGGACTCAGTAGAGGCCGTGGGGGTCTCACCTATGTAAGTACAGCCAGGAGGTCTCAGTAGAGGCCGTGGGGGTCTCTCCTATGTAAGTACCGCCTGGAGGACTCAGTAGAGGCCGTGGGGGTCTCACCTATGTAAGTACAGCCAGGAGGTCTCAGTAAAGGCTGT
Source organism: Amphiduros pacificus (assembly GCA_949316495.1). Taxonomy (NCBI): domain Eukaryota; kingdom Metazoa; phylum Annelida; class Polychaeta; order Phyllodocida; family Hesionidae; genus Amphiduros; species Amphiduros pacificus. Next base: position 14,123,326 of record OX439011.1, on the reverse strand, counting down.
GGGGGTCTCTCCTATGTAAGTACAGCCAGGAGGTCTCAGTAGAGGCCGTGGGGGTCTCACCTATGTAAGTACAGCCAGGAGGACTCAGTAGAGGCCGTGGGGGTCTCTCCTATGTAAGTACAGCCAGGAGGACTCAGTAGAGGCCGTGAGGGTCTCACCTATGTAAGTACAGCCAGGAGGTCTCAGTAGAGGCCGTGGGGGTCTCTCCTATGTAAGTACCGCCAGGATGACTCAGTAGAGGCCGTGGGGGTCTCACCTATGTAAGTACCGCCAGGAGGACTCAGTAGAGGCCGTGGGGGTCTCTCCTATGTAAGTACAGCCAGGAGGACTCAGTAGAGGCCGTGGGGGTCTCACCTATGTAAGTACAGCCAGGAGGTCTCAGTAGAGGCCGTGGGGGTCTCACCTATGTAAGTACCGCCAGGAGGACTCAGTAGAGGCCGTGGGGGTCTCTCCTATGTAAGTACAGCCAGGAGGACTCAGTAGAGGCCGTGGGGGTCTCACCTATGTAAGTACAGCCAGGAGGTCTCAGTAGAGGCCGTGGGGGTCTCTCCTATGTAAGTACCGCCTGGAGGACTCAGTAGAGGCCGTGGGGGTCTCACCTATGTAAGTACCGCCAGGATGACTCAGTAGAGGCCGTGGGGGTCTCTCCTATGTAAGTACAGCCAGGAGGACTCAGTAGAGGCCGTGGGGGTCACTCCTATGTATGTACAGCCAGGAGGACTCAGTAGAGGCCATGGGGGTCTCTCCTATGTAAGTACCGCCTGGAGGACTCAGTAGAGGCCGTGGGGGTCTCACCTATGTAAGTACCGCCAGGAGGACTCAGTAGAGGCCGTGGGGGTCTCACCTATGTAAGTACAGCCAGGAGGACTCAGTAGAGGCCTTGGGGGTCTCACCTATGTAAGTACCGCCAGGAGGACTCAGTAGAGGCCGTGGGGGTCTCTCCTATGTAAGTACTGCCAGTATGACTCAGTAGAAGCCGTGGGGGTCTCTCCTATGTAAGTACAGCCCGAAGGACTCAGAAGAGGCCGTGGGGGTCTCTCCTATGTAAGTACCGCCAGGAGGACTCAGTAGAGGCCGTGGGGGTCTCTCCTATGTAAGTACGGCCAGGATGACTCAGTAGAGGCCGTGGGGGTCACTCCTATGTAAGTACCGCCTGGAGGACTCAGTAGAGGCCGTGGGGGTCTCTCCTATGTAAGTACCGCCAGGAGGACTCAGTAGAGGCCGTGGGGGTCTCTCCTATGTAAGTACCGCCAGGAGGACTCAGTAGAGGCCGTGGGGGTCACTCCTATGTATGTACAGCCAGGAGGACTCAGTAGAGGCCGTGGGGGTCTCTCCTATGTAAGTACCGCCTGGAGGACTCAGTAGAGGCCGTGGGGGTCTCACCTATGTAAGTACCGCCAGGAGGACTCAGTAGAGGCCGTGGGGGTCTCACCTATGTAAGTACAGCCAGGAGGACTCAGTAGAGGCCGTGGGGGTCTCACCTATGTAAGTACCGCCAAGAGGACTCAGTAGAGGCCGTGGGGGTCTCACCTATGTAAGTACCGCCAGGAGGACTCAGTAGAGGCCGTGGGGGTCTCACCTATGTAAGTACGGCCAGGATGACTCAGTAGAGGCCGTGGGGGTCTCTCCTATGTAAGTACCGCCTGGAGGACTCAGTAGAGGCCGTGGGGGTCTCTCCTATGTAAGTACCGCCTGGAGGACTCAGTAGAGGCCGTGGGGGTCTCTCTTATTGTTCAATTAGGTCCTAATTGCTCAATTGGGTCATGATTGCTTAAAAAAGATAAGAACAACATTACGAGCAACAGATTTTTTTTTTAAAAAGATGTTAATCGCTATGTATCTATTTATTATTGTAGACAAGCCATGGCAGCAACTGGAACACTGAATGGATCATTGGTGATATGGGATGTTTCTTCTCAGACTCCAAGACATACGTGTAAACATGAGGTAGGTCTCTCTTCCCATCACCCAAGTCCTGCCTTCCATCATCAAAGTCCTTTCCTCAATCCCAACAATCCACCATGTCCCTCCCCTATCGACTAAGTCCTTTTTCCCATCATACATGTCCCTCCCCTATCGACCAACTCCTTTCTCCCATCAGCCATGTCCCTCCCCTATCGACCAAGTCCTTTCTCCCATCACCCATGTCCCTCTCCTATCGACCAAGTCCTTTTTCCCATCACCCATGTCCCTCTCCTATCGACCAAGTCCTTTCTCCCATCAGCCATGTCCCTCCCCTATCAACCAAGTCCTTTTTCCCATCACCCATGTCCTTCTATCGACCAAGTCCTTTCTCCCATCATCCATGTCCCTCCCCTATCGACCAAGTCCTTTTTCCCATCATACATGTCCCTCCCCTATCGACCAAGTCCTTTTTCCCATCACCCATGTCCCTCTCCTATCGACCAAGTCCTTTCTCCCATCATCCATGTCCCTCCCCTATCGACCAAGTCCTTTTTCCCATCATACATGTCCCTCCCCTATCGACCAAGTCCTTTCTCCCATCACCCATGTCCCTCCCCTATCAACCAAGTCCTTTTTCCCATCACCCATGTCCCTCCCCTATCGACCAAGTCCTTTCTCCCATCACCCATGTCCCTCTCCGATCGACCAAGTCCTTTTTCCCATCACCCATGTCCCTCTCCTATCGACCAAGTCCTTTCTCCCATCAGCCATGTCCCTCCCCTATCAACCAAGTCCTTTTTCCCATCACCCATGTCCTTCTATCGACCAAGTCCTTTCTCCCATCATCCATGTCCCTCCCCTATCGACCAAGTCCTTTTTCCCATCATACATGTCCCTCCCCTATCGACCAAGTCCTTTCTCCCATCACCCATGTCCCTCTCCTATCGACCAAGTCCTTTCTCCCATCATCCATGTCCCTCCCCTATCGACCAAGTCCTTTTTCCCATCATACATGTCCCTCCCCTATCGACCAAGTCCTTTTTCCCATCACCCATGTCCCTCTCCTATCGACCAAGTCCTTTCTCCCATCATCCATGTCCCTCCCCTATCAACCAAGTCCTTTCTCCCATCATCCATGTCCCTCCCCTATCGACCAAGTCCTTTTTCCCATCATACATGTCCCTCCCCTATCGACCAAGTCCTTTCTCCCATCAGCCATGTCCCTCCCCTATCGACCAAGTCCTTTTTCCCATCACCCATGTCCCTCTCCTATCGACCAAGTCCTTTCTCCCATCATCCATGTCCCTCCCCTATCGACCAAGTCCTTTTTCCCATCATACATGTCCCTCCCCTATCGACCAAGTCCTTTCTCCCATCACCCATGTCCCTCTCCTATCGACCAAGTCCTTTCTCCCATCATCCATGTCCCTCCCCTATCAACCAAGTCCTTTCTCCCATCATCCATGTCCCTCCCCTATGGACCAAGTCCTTTTTCCCATCATACATGTCCCTCCCCTATCGACCAAGTCCTTTCTCCCATCAGCCATGTCCCTCCCCTATCGACCAAGTCCTTTTTCCCATCACCCATGTCCCTCTCCTATCGACCAAGTCCTTTCTCCCATCAGCCATGTCCCTCCCCTATCAACCAAGTCCTTTTTCCCATCACCCATGTCCCTCTCCTATCGACCAGGTCCTTTCTCCCATCAGCCATGTCCCTCCCCTATCGACCAAGTCCTTTTTCCCATCATACATGTCCCTCCCCTATCGACCAAGTCCTTTCTCCCATCAGCCATGTCCCTCCCCTATCGACCAAGTCCTTTCTCCCATCAACCATGTCCCTCCCCTATCAACCAAGTCCTTTCTCCCATCACCCATGTCCCTCCCCTATCGACCAAGTCCTTTCTCCCATCAGCCATGTCCCTCCCCTATCGACCAAGTCCTTTTTCCCATCACCCATGTCCCTCCCCTATCGACCAAGTCCTTTCTCCCATCACCCATGTCCCTCCCCTATCAACCAAGTCCTTTCTCCCATCAGCCATGTCCTTCCCCTATCGACCAAGTCCTTTTTCCCATCACCCATGTCCCTCTCCTATCGACCAAGTCCTTTCTCCCATCACCCATGTCCCTCTCCTATCGACCAAGTCCTTTCTCCCATCAGCCGTGTCCCTCCCCTATCGACCAAGTCCTAGGTCTTCCTATCATTAGGTTCTTTGAGTTTCTATGAATGACATGCCCTTAGTCCTGTTTATATTTCTGATACCTCATGTTGCAGGCTGGTATAGTCAGACTCCGGTGGGCTTCAGATGCTCCGTTGGTCTACACAGGTACGCTAGATGGCGCTGCACATCTATGGGACTGTCGGACAGGTCGGGAGGAGTCCACCTGGTATGGCCACACAGAAGAAATATTAGACTTGGATCTTGCCAGGTGGGAACGTTTGCTTCAGTGCCATGATAATTATTCTGTCTGTCCTGTGTCCATTCATGTGTTTGTATGTTCAATGCCATGATAATTATTCTGTCTGTCCTGTGTCTGTTTGTGTGTTCAATGCCATGACAATTATTCTGTCTGTCCTGTGCCCGTTCGTCTGTTTGTCCGTTCAGTGCCATGATAATTATTCTGTCCGTCTTGTGTCCGTTTGTGTGTTCAGTGCCATGATAATTATTCTGTCTGTCCTGTGTCTGTTTGTGTGTTCAATGCCATGACAATTATTCTGTCTGTCCTGTGTCTGTTTGTGTGTTTGTCCGTTCAGTGCCATGATAATTATTCTGTCTGTCCTGTGTCCAGTGTGTGTTTGTCTGTTCAGTGGCATGATAATTATTCTGTCTGTCCTGTGTCTGTTTGTGTGTTTGTCCGTTCAGTGCCATGATAATTATTCTGTCTGTCCTGTGTCCAGTGTGTGTTTGTCTGTTCAGTGCCATGATAATGTTATGTTTTCCGAAACTTGGCCATATATTTCTTTTTTAAAAAAATCACATTTATTTTCCTTTTATCTAAAGGAATAGATATTTGAGTATCTTGGCAAGATTAGGGAATTTTTCTTGCATGCTTTAGCCCAATTACCAGAAATATATAGTAAGTTATCAAGTGTACTGTTATCATAACAATACTACTGAGTCATTCACATATCTGGTTCGCTGACCAATCACAGGAGCATATACAGTCACGAATAGTGGTAATCGATGCCAAAATAGTTAAAAGCGTGTAAAAGACCATTCATCAACTTCAAGATGAAAATGAGATAAGACTAGCCTCATTTGACATAGTCAGAAACATTTGCAACACAAACTCAAATATACTTTTTTATAGTTGGGGCCAAAAATCTGGCAGAACTAAAAACCTGGTTAATTAAAGTCTGCATAATGCATGTTAACAATATATTTGATGATGGTTTTTCTTTATATTTCTAGGGATGGAAGCAGCCTGGTGACTGCGTCAGGAGATAAAACTGCTCGAGTGTTCTCCATCAGATGATCCACACCATATTCCTCAGTTTTATCCATTTACTCTTGAATTAAAATTACTGAATTCCTACTCTTGGCATTATGAATACATGTACCGTCATCCTATTCAATGTTTTATACGTTAATTCTTCTTCTTTTTTTTTTAATAAGTTTTTATTCATTTTCAAAATATGAATATACATTAATTCTTTGACTTGATGCCTATAGTATGAATTCAGAAATCTTTAGTACTGTCATCATTTACAATATTTTTGATTATTTGCCCTTATCACATATCTATTTACGAAAAAAAAGACCTTTTCACTTCAATAAAGTGTCTGTTTACATTTTACATTCTGTTGACTGTGAATCCACACAATTACATTCTTGACAGAAGATATGTTTCCTCACACATCAGGATTATAATTATATTTGGCCATAATATGCTAATGAGGCAAGTGTACAGAACTTATTCTTAAAGCTGCCATGCAGATTTCTATTGAATTACATTCAATAACATTACATTTACATTACATTTCGTTTCACTTGTTTCAGATATATTCATGCAGTCTGGGCCAAATACTTAAGGCTACTAGACAGTCTAGCTCCAACCATTTTTTGCATAATTATTTTTAAGTGCATGTATGAACTATTGTAAATATATGGAAGTACATAAACCTAAAATAGTTGATACATGTAGTGCGCACGTAGTTACTGTACTTGATTGGAGCAATTCATATTGAATACTGTCAGTCATATGACAAGAGGACATTTTTGCCAATACTTAAAAAATCTTGTGCAGTGATAAAGTACCAGTCTGAGAGTCTCCATGGCGTGATAACACAAGGCTTAGTGCTGGTGAAATGTGTGGGTATATGAGGCATATAAAAGCAACCTAAAAGAGTATAGTGAAATCACATTGTAAACATTGAGGACATTTATTATTGATAAATTGTTATTTGTGATAAATTGGACATTTATTTTAGATTTGGGTGTTGTTTTGACTACAGATGGTATGCTGATGTCATTTTTGATCACATACTTTGATGATGAAGATTGCTACATTGTAGCAGTTATAGGTTAAAGTTTTACTTGGCAGGTATTGAAATAGATGTCACTAACATGGACTGTTGTTAGAGATAGTGCACCCAATAAACACTTAAACTCGCCGACCAAAATAGTCCAGGAACTATTCTAGTGTTTGTCTTTTTGCTCACTTCACATCGGCATGAACTTGAAATTGATTTTAAAAGAATTTTATCTGCCAAATTATTGTTATGTATTAAAAGCTCCAGTATTTTAACTGTACTGCATAACCTTTTAAAAAAGGACACAGTCATACCTTGCGCATGTTCATAGTTAACATCGTAATTATGTACACCGGTGAATATCATGCAATATTAAATTGCAAAAGAGGAAAATAAAACACAAAGCATGGTCTCTATGTTGCCAATGGAAACCCCAAATGAGGCTCCAGATGGGAGAGTAATGTTCATCCACAAATGAGGCTCCAGATGGGAGAGTAATGTTCATCCATAAATGAGGCTCCAGATGGGAGAGTAATGTTCATCCACAAATGAGGCTCCAGATGGGAGATTAATGTTCATCCACAAATGGAATTCTGTTAAATGTATTTTATGATGTCATAGGATAATAATAATATAATAATAATAACGATTTATATAGCGCTATATCAGACCAAGTCTGCTCGAAGCGCTTCATTAAGATAGTGTTTTCTAAATAGAAATGTTTTAAGTTTCTTCTTGAAAGTTTCAACAGTTTTACACTTTTTCACTTCAAGGGGCAGCGCATTCCAGTTCCTTGACGCATACGTCATGAAAGCCCTATCTCCATAAGATTTCATATTAGTCTTAGGTACTACGTATTCATTTTTATCATTAGATCGCAGTCCCATACCCAGCTGTATATATTCTAATAAATCAGACAAATATTTTGGGGCAAAGCCATTTTGCACCTTCCATGTTAATAGAGATATTTTGAAATCAATCCTAGCTTTTACTGGTAACCAGTGAAGTTCCTTAAGTTTTTGCGTGATATGATCTCTCTTTTTGAGCTTCCCAACTACCCTCGCCGCAGCGTTCTGTAATTTTTGTAATTTGGCTAATTCACACTCAGGAAGACCCGCTAGAAGGGCATTTCCATAGTCAAGGGTAGAAGTGACAAATGCATGAGCAAGGGTGTTGGCTGTTCCCTCATCTAAACAATTTCTTACTCTTGATAAATTTTTTACATGGAAGAAACCGTTTTTACACATTTTTCTGATTTGTGATTTCATAGATAGTTCTTGATCTAGAATAACCCCTAGATCCTTAACAGAATTTGATATAGGGATTCTAGTTTCCCCTACTAGAATATCTTCAGGTACATTTTTCTTTCTGAATTCACAGCTTTTACCACATAAAAGCATTTCTGTCTTTCCATCATTTATCTTCATTTTATTCTCTATTAAGAATTTTTTAACCTCTATAATACAATTTTCCATCTCCTTGCAGGACTTAACTCTAGTTTCTTTAGACTTAGGATCAATGGTGATGTAGAGTTGTGTATCGTCAGCATAGATGTGATGCTTGAGACCATAGTTACCAATTATATCTGATAAGGGCTCCATATATGCCGTAAATAATAAAGGTCCCAAAACTGAGCCTTGTGGGACACCATATTTAATCTTAATATTATCAGATCTTTCACCATCTATTACAACACATTGTTTTCTATTAGACAAGTATGATCTAAACCATTTAAGGGCAGTCCCTGTGATACCACATCTTTTTTCCAGTCTATTAAGCAATATTTCATGATCAATAGTGTCAAAAGCCGCTGATAGATCAAGTAGTACCAGCATTACTGTTTTACCATCATCAATATCCATTAAGATATCATTCTGAATCCATTAAGATGTCATTCTGAGGATAGGGCAATGTTTGTTGGATATCATTCCATGTAACATGACCTTCATTTGAACACTCCACCACAAATTTTATGTGGAGTGTAGAGTGTACATTTGGTAGCAAAAACCTCCAGAAACACTGCCTCACCATTTACTACCATAATATGGGACCAACATTTTGTAATGTTTTTGGCCCTAAAGAAATTTGATGCAATCTTTGACAAACATTCAGCCATCTTGGTTTTGGTGCTTTCACAGCTTGGCTACAAGTATCACAAATTAATTTTACGGTAACACAATAACTGGAAATACCTTTGCTGGTATGACTTAATCAACATTTTCATTCCCCACAACAATTTCTTTTTCCAGTTTTTGCCTCCAAAGTCAGGGATATTCTTTCATACTTTACCAAAATATCAGGAATATTCAATATTCCCAATATTTTCCAAAAAAATTATCATATTGTTTGCTTTTACTTTAAAACTAGAACAAGTCCATGGATATCAGGCCAAGAAAATAGCATTATTATTATTATTATTATTATTATTATTATATATATATGTATATATATATATATGTATATATATATATATATATATATAATGTATGTATAGTTAAGATATGATTATAGCAATGCCCAATATGACAGAGTTGTCAACAGCTTTTTGACACCCCGATACAGCAAGCAGACAAGTGCAATTAACTTAACTGTGTCTCTAATCTTCTTGTTAATCCGCTTGTTTATCAGCTTATTAATCAGCTTGTTAATCTGCTTGTTTATCTGTTTGTTTATCAGCTAGTACAAGCTTGTTTGCTATATACTCTTGTAATGATATATAAGTGAACACTTTCAATGGTTTGTTAGTTAAGCCTGAAGAAGTCCCTTGAAGGACTGAAACATGTCGCAATAAAAGGTTTTAACTCTTTGTCACCACGGACTTTGTTGGATTACTTTTATCACCATAACACTGTATACAACTACCTTTTTACTTTGGACTATATATATATATATATATATATATATATTTATATATATATATATATATATATATATATATATTTTTTTTGAGATTTGAATATATGTGTGTATGGCAGCAAAATGTAATTAATTATATTTAACTTTGTATGAATTATCATTTTTAATCTGTATTGTAAGAGCAATTTCATTGTGAAAACAAAAGTGCATAGGATTATAAAATAAATTGTAGAAATGTATAAACTGAATTTAAAGTTGAATTATACATGAATGATTGTTATTGTATATTCATGTACAGATTTAAAATAAAATGAATGTTTTACATCAGAAATCATAATTTATGTTGAAAAAGGTCCAACTTGACTCATGAATAGAGCTAATGTGCTCCTTATTTAAATTCTAGCATGAGCAAATGCCCTCAAAGTAATGAAATTATGATGATAACGAGCATTGACTCTTTGTCCCCCGCCTTTTGGATGGTCGCCATGGCAACAAAAACAATCCAATCACTGCCATAATCTAATCAGATTGGGGATAGGTCTCCAGGAGTGTATTTATGCAACATCAAAGTTTAATGTCAAAACGTTCTGGCTGTATCATGCACACAAGCCAACAGAAATTGACCAATCATAGCCATTATCTAATCAGATCAGAGGAAGGTCACCTGGAGTGCATGTGTGCAGTATCTAAGGTAAATATCAAACCGTTGTGGCTGTATCATGCACACAAGTAATTTACCATGTACGGACGCAGCTCAATTTAATGTCCCTCGCTTTTAGCATCGCGAAGAATGCAAAAAAATGTTGAGAACGTTTTTAGCTTTGCTGACTAGGTATAGCTTATGCATTGAGGGAATAATTTTCTGTCATTCTGTCCAAAATTGTCATCTTTGATTTGCTCTGAACTTACTTGGCTGAGTTTTTTTAGCTGTGAGTAAGATGCTGCCACCAATTCTATCTATTTTTCCATTGGGCTCAGATTTTGTTCTCCATTTTTTCTGATCTAAAAAAAATCTTATCGCTATCACTAAGTTGTCCTTTTAATCAGCCTAAATTTTCATCTGCCCGTGTCTGATGTGGGAAAGGAACCTGGATTTTAATGATCATTTTAAACAAGTGACAGGAATTCACAAACAGGTTCACAAACTTAACAAAAAAACAATGGCCTGTGGGTTTTTTGTCTTTGAAGATTATTGATATCTTAAATAACTTGAGATTCTATTTTTTTTTAAATCAACCTAAATAGTGGAACAATGTGTAATTTGCATAAATTCCAAATGGCCAACACATGGCAGGGCAAATCTTTAAAATTATATAGCGTGACTCTTATTTGACATATTTGAGTAATATTAGAGTCTATTTTATGTTTTTTGGACATGATAAATCCAATGGGAAACTTTTCAAATTGGTAGTACCCATATTTTGTACTCTTCATCATAACATTGACCAATAAAAGTAGAATAATAAGTCGAAAATTAGAACTTTGCTTGTATTCTGATTATTTCTGTCTGTTTTACACCTTTTCTGTGATATCCTCTACAACACATATTATTCTTCAATAACAAGTTCTCAAAAAGGATAATAATTTCCAATTAGAATTTTTTTTAAAAACTGTGTTTAACAACCCATTAACAATTTAATTGAATTTGCACATCATTGCAAGCTGTAGGTAACTATTAGTGGTGATCATATTGAAGAGGGAGAATCCATTCACACACAGGTAGGCAGCTTTGAATGCTTCAAATTAAAAGCTGAATTTACTACCAACAGCAAATAGTACCATATGTAATGATTATTACTTCCCTATTGTGTACATTACAATACTGAACTTAGGTTAACAAGAAGTATTATATTCATCATCATCCATTTTTGGATGATGACCCTTCTGCATTGTCCAGATGCAGTTGAATAGTCTAGCCCATGTTTTCTGCAAGTGCATTGTCAAACCTACTAAACAATGTGTCCATCAGAAAAATCTGGAATGTCTACACCATCACAAACTGCTGCACTATATTCACATTTTGTAACTGCATAAAAACCCATTTATGCAGAGTATGATTAAAGCATTCATGAAATGAGGTTTTTAAGCACCTTTTCCTTACAGTGTGAATTTTAAAGTTTTAAATGAAGTCTGGGAAGAGGCTTTAGATTATGTTAGATATTTTAAAATGCACAGTAGCACAACAATAGGGTGAAACGTCAATGAGAGGCAGCCATTTTTGAATTTATGCAAATTAGGTGATGTTCCACTAAGTTGATTTTGGTAGACTTTTTATATATTCATCTGGGTACCAAAACACCAAAATTTCTGTTCTAATTTGTTCTGGGTCATTTCATATTTTGACCGGACTATAGGCATGATGACACGAACCACAGAACTGGATTTGAAAGCCATATATGGTTGGATGTTTGCTGTAGTGAGGAGAACATATCCCAAACCAAGATTCAAATCCGGACCATTGGCATGGGCGACAGATGTCTTGCCCATTGAGACCCGTCCCCACCCCCCCGAGGGGTTCTGAGGGTTTGCAGATCCAAGATAGATATGTAAATGTCCTGTAGGTAACCAGTAAACCCTCTGCTCAGTTATCAAAACACCTCTCTAGCTGGATAGCCACGCTGCGTAAGCTCGGAGTGCCCACGAGACGAAAGTGGAGTGGCCAACATATCAAATCAAATCAAAGTGGAGCGGCCAGCATATACGCCCTTTAGCGCACTGGGGATTGTAAGCCCCAAGGGAAGGAGTGAGTGTTTAGGTGAAAGTTGTCAGTGCAGAAGGTGGTAATTAGATAGGGTAATTTTTCATCAGTGTAGGGGCCTGCACCGGGCGGTAAGCACGAATGCTATTCACAGATTGGAGATAGTGCGTATTGGATCTCCCCTCTAGCTGGGTAGCCACGCTGCGTAAGCTCTGAGTGCCCATGAGACAAAAGTGGAGCGGCCAACATATCAAATCAAATCAAATCTATAGCAGACGACATTGGACACCATGGTTTGACTGATATTTGGATATATCATGAATAGAAATAAGGTAGTACTGTATTGTTCTTATGATTTGGGCATAAAGAAGAAAATTAAGGTAAGTGGAGTGTTAAAATTTTTATTTTTTCAGGAGAGGAAGATAGTTATATTTTGTTCCAGTTATTAGCAGGCACTAATTATTATTGTGATTTGTAGGGTTTGCAGGTCTGGAACAGGGTGATGAGAAAAATGTTAGTCATAGTTAGTGGAGGATATTGGTTATCTAGGATGTAGTCTCGGTGTTAAAATCTTAATTTTTCCTTGTTGTTTCAGGAGTTGAAGATATTTATATTTTGTTCCAGTTATTTGCAGCCACTAATTGTTATTGTGATTTGCAGGGTTTGCAGGTCTGGATCAGGATGGTGAGAAAAATGTTAGTCATAGTTTAGTGGGGGATGTCGGTTACTTAGGATGTAGTCTCGGTGGGATTAGAAAAGTTGGTAAGGAGGCAGCTGGTAGATATGAAGGTGCTGAAGATCACTAGGTACTCACGTGGAGGACATTTTTAGCCTCTAGTTGTGATTGGTAGGGCTTACGAGGATATTGGACGCCTCAGGCTGTATAGGGATATTGGACGCCCTTTAGCGCGCTGGGGATTGTAGGCCCCAAGGGAAGGAGTGAGTGTTGAGGTGAAAGTTGTCAGTGCAGAAGGTGATAATTAGATAGGGTAGCTTTTCATCAGTGTAGGGGCCTGCACCGGGCGGTCAGCACGAGTGCTACTCACAGATTGGAGATAGTGCGTATTGGATCTCCCCTCTAGCTGGATAGCCACGCTGCGTAAGCTCTGAGTGCCCACGAGACAAAAGTGGAGCGGCCAACATATCAAATCAAATCAATCAAATCAAATCAAATCTAAATAAAAAAAAAAATCAAATCAAATCAAATCATTTTTGCATCATATTTTGATATTTTTGCATATCATTGTATCAAATTTCTCAGAACTCAGAAACAATTTATTTGGCCCCTTTACAAAAAGGATCTGGGATCTGGGACTCCCATTAAAACCAAAAGGTCGCTGGCATGGGAGCCACCCCAGAACTCCTGATTAGGCAACCTTAACAATTGACTAAGTTTATAATTAATTTAACTTAGATTAGGGAAAAAAAAACATAATTGGGTTATAATATTATCATAAGTTACAAATAACATTACTGAACATTAGAAATAATGATAATCTATGATAATTTATGCCAGCCTGCAAAGCAAATATCAAAGAATTATAAATGGATGATTTAGAAAAAGATAAAAATTTTAGAAAAATATATAAATATAAAATATAGGTTGATCACTCTCTAATCTCATTGGCAGGTCACTAAATTGCAAGACCTGTTCACATCTAAGCAATTCTTTTCTGAGCTGCTCTTTGACATCTGAAACTGTTTCTAACCTACAAACCCTAATAACACTCGTTCTGTGTATTTCCTCTTTTTGATAAACTCAAGTACCGGTGAACACTTACCCTACCTACCATCATCATTTTGTTACATGCCTTTAATCATATACAATTTTTTTGTTGTTGCTTATTTTGGAATTTAATGCATCAATTTCATCACATGTATATGAATTATATTATCCATCTTGGAGCGCCTAAACAAAAAACAGCTGGTTTGATTTGGCCTTTGCTTATCATGATTACATACATATATAAAAAAAGCATGAACGTGATCAGAGAGGAAGGGTGACGAGATTTGAAACAAGACGTCCATTAAAATGGAATGGTCGGCACTATTTATCCCGCTTTTAAAACTGCTGTACAAGTGTAAGAAAACAGTGTTGAATTATTAATTAAGTCAGCACAAGCCGCCGCCCGCCACCGCATCCGCCACCCGCCGCTGCATCCGCCACCCCCTGCCGCGTCCGTCGCTGCGACCGCCGCCCGCCGCCGCGTCCACCGCCACACTTTGTTTTCTTCATCATTCCTTTATGCTTGGACATGAGGACTAGATACTATATTATGATAATATGTAGGCCTGGGAAATTTTTGGAGTTGAACTTTTTGTGATTTTGGGTCAAGGTCAAGGTCATGGCCAAGCCAGGAGCAATTCACCTATGAATGCTCTATTTTCTTACAAAATACAGCAATATTGATATAACATGAGGGACTTGAATAACTTTCATATTGGGTGACCTTAGGCAATTTTCAAGGTCACAGGAGGCGATTTTCAAAATCGACTATATGTGATATTTTGCAAAATATTTTGCAAAATAATATGTATTCTCCCTACATTTATCATACACAATATCTTTGTTCATAATTTTAGAAAAAATTGTAACTAGGTCACAATGACCTACTTAGATGATTTAGAGAATAAGTAATTCTGGTTTAAGGTCTATAATCCACAATCGGTTTGAAGCATCTGGAGAGAACTTTGTGTGGTCTCGTGTATTTACGTAACTGCCTTCGGCTCTGGGGGATTCCAGGATGAGAGTGAGGCTATGACGTCAGTGGGGGGTATTTCCCATACAGCACACATGGCGGGCAAACTCGTTTGCATGAAATTTTTAAATACCCAACTCTTTTAGTGATAATTCATATTTTATGCCATGATTATTTCTAAAATATCTCAGAAAAGCTTGATTATTCTTTGGATGGCATTAAATAAAGAAAATATAAATACTTGATATAAGTCACCAGATGCAAAAACTGAGTCAAACCCGTTTTAACTACAGTTAAAATGAGTTCAATTTAAATAATAAAAAATTAATACTAGCTGGTTAAGTTTTCTGTGCTAAATTAACAAATAACATTACTTTGAATACATTTAAGCCAAAAAAACATAGGTCTGTCCCGGTTTTACATTGTGGATTATAGACCTTAAATAGGGTTCTCAAGACAATTGATTGAATTGTTGACATTTGAATTGTTCTGAATAAAATCACTTCTGTGTGGTGAATGGAAATGAATCAGTTACCAGAATGATCAGCACACGATATACTTCCCCACTGAAATACAACAATGAGTGTAAAATGCCATCTTGAGGACTAGACATGTTTAGCTGCACCCGATAACTTTTTCTAAGTCAGAGTTTGGGAGGCAGGGGTAATCCGATCAAAGGTGGCAATCAAGCTTGGACAATAGCACTACAATAGCAAGAGATAGCTGCATAAATAAGAGATAGCTGCATAAATAAGGGATAGCTGCATAAATAAGAGATAGCTGCATAAATATGAGATAGCTGCATAAATAAGAGATAGCTGCATAACTGAGAGATAGCTGTATTGAGAAATGAAAAATAGCTGCACAAATAAGAGATAGCTGCATAAGTAAGAGATAGCTGCATAAATAAGAGATAGCTGCATAAATAAGAGATAACTGCATAAATAAGAGATAGCTGCATAAATAAGAGATGACTGCATAAATAAGAGATAGCTGCATAAATAAGAGATAGCTGTATTGAGAAATGAAAAATAGCTGCACAAATAAGAGATAGTTGCATAAATAAGAGATAGCTGCATAAATAAGAGATAACTGCATAAATAAGAGATAGCTGCATAAATAAGAGATAGATGTGAGAGAGACAGCTGCACATGGTGAGACAGCTGCACATGGTGAGAGATAGCTGCACATGGTGAGAGATAGCTGCACATGGGGAGAGATAGCTGCACATGGGGAGAGATAGCTGCACATGGGGAAAGATAGCTGCACATGGGGAGAGATAGCTGCACATGGGAGAGATAGCTGCACATGGTAAGAGATAGCTGCACATGGGGAGAGACAGCTGCACATGGGGAGAGATAGCTGCACATGGGGAGAGATAGCTGCACATGGGGAGAGATAGCTGCACATAGGGAGAGACAGCTGCACATGATGAGAGATATCTGCACAGTTTGAGAGATAGTTGCACATGGGGAGAGATAGCTGCACATGGTGAGAGATAGCTGCTCAGTTTGAGAGATAGCCGCACGTGGTAAGAGATAGCTGCACATGGGGAAAGACAGCTGCACATGATGAGAGATAGCAGCACATGGGGAGAGATAGCTGCACATGGGGAGAGATAGCTGCACATGGGGAGAGATAGCTGCACATGGTAAGAGATATCTGCACAGTTTGAGAGATAATTGCACATGAGGAGAGATAGCTGCACATGGGGAGAGATAGCTGCACATGGGGAGAGAAAATAGCTGCACATGGGGAGAGATAGCTGCACATGGTAAGAGATAGCTGCACATGGGGAGAGACAGCTGCACATGGGGAGAAATAGCTGCACATGGGGAGAGATAGCTGCACATGGGGAGAGATAGCTGCACATGGGGAAAGATAGCTGCACATGGGGAGAGATAGTTACAACAGTGAGAGACAACTGCACAACTGAATGACAGCTGCACACGTGGCAGTTGCACAAGTGAGAGACAGCTGCACATGTGAGAGATAGCTGTATAGGTGAGGGATGGCTGCATAGGTGAGAGATAGCTGCACAATTGAGAGACAACTGCACAGGTGAGGGATAGCTACAACAGTGAGGGACAGCATCACTTCCCAGCCGAAGGCACTTGTTAGTACAAAAAAGACAAAAAAAAACAAAAACAATAGAGTATGCATACAACAAAACCTCATTAGAAGCAAAAGGTGAAGCTCAATTTAGTTGACCCCAACATTACTGGTTGATAATAACTAGAGCATGAATCTAGCATGAATCTATCTTTAAAAAGTTTTGGCATTTAGGTATGACACATTTACTGGCTTTTCTTTGAAAAAGCCAGTATATATACACCTTCACGCCCAAATTCCATATGACAAAGTATAAAGTATCAGTCTATGATCATAGATTCTATCCATATTAGCAAGGTTCAAATGGGAACTGGAGCGTTGAAGCTGGCACACTGTTCAGCAGAGTGTGGTAGCTCCAGCCAGTATTGTCTGAACACGCTGGAGGTGAGGGAGGACTCGTCATGTGTCGCTGACAGAGCATAATACAGGTACCTTCTTCTAGATATTTCTTATACTGTTTAAATCATTATAATTGTGTTGTAGTGGGAGTGACTCACAGTATTATTTGACACTGAAATTTTGTTTTAGAGATATGATTAATACTCAGCAAATCCTGGATTCATACCAAT
This sequence comes from Amphiduros pacificus, assembly GCA_949316495.1. Taxonomy (NCBI): domain Eukaryota; kingdom Metazoa; phylum Annelida; class Polychaeta; order Phyllodocida; family Hesionidae; genus Amphiduros; species Amphiduros pacificus. The sequence continues at coordinate 14,106,016 of OX439011.1, read as the reverse complement.
TATTGATGATCTGGTCACAACTGGTTGTGTTATTAAGCATGTTAAAGTAACTTTTAACAAATTAACACCTTCTCCTGACCTATTCCTAGCAGCCAATCATCAATAATTCCAAAGATTAGTCAATGATTCCAAAGATTAGACAGTGATACCAAAGATTAGACAGTGATTCCAAATATTAGACAGTGATTCCAAAGATTAGACAGTGATTCCAAAGATTAGACAGTGAGTGATTCCAAAGATTAGACAGTGAGTGATTCCAAAGAATAATCACGTGTGAGCTGAACCAAATATATGCTGTCACAATTAGAATTTAGTCTGGGGTTTTACATCATTTCAACATTTCTCCTTTCCTTTCATGCATATCACCACTTGGAGTGTACAGAGGATTCATAAATATATCGGACCATCTTGCAATTGTCAGGGGGAAATGCAATGCCCAGGGCATGCATATAAGCCAAATCAGATGAAGTTCTTTTGATATTTGATATTTGATATTTATATATATATATATATATATATATATATATATATATATATATATATATATATATATATATATATATATATAATGTTTACAGCCTACTAAGCATTGTAACACTGTCTTTGCAGAATTTGAGGGACTAATGCGAGGTTAGACATACTTGCTAGATATGTGTAGAACATAGCCTGTGACATTAGAATGTGAGGAAAAATATATGAGTAGGAAATACGGCCCTTTTCCCCTTGCAAAATGAACATATCCAATATGGCACATACCTTTGTATCGAATGTTGTAAACATTCATTTGTTTGTGAAAGTTAAAAGTATATACTGTTTTTCACAGGATATATATCCTTTTACATAACGTTTTGCCCATATATCAAATCGGTATTACGGTATACATAGATAAGCCTTAGTGGTCATATCGTTAGCACTGGTAGTGTTCAACTGTAATTGCAGTGGGTATAATTGTGAATATGTTTGATTAATCAAAGATTAGTTTTAAAAAAAATCTTATTTATAAATAAGAATTGTTTTCTATGTGTAATTTGATTCACATTATTATTACAGTCTACTATCTGATTTAAATAACGTACAATGCTTTATGTACACAAAGAGGCTATTGGTATGGTGTTTAGCCTCTAAAAATGTAAAAAATCTCAGAAATAGCTAAATATAGTATTGGAATATACTTAGATTTCAAATATATGCATTAGGTCCGGTTTATCTCTCTTTGTACACATACTCTGCTAAAAAATAATGTCTTTTCCATAAGTCTGTGATGAAAAACTTTTTTGCCCAGAATATTTTTCATAGAATTACCCTTATTTTCCAATTCCCATTATAATTCAATGTGCTGAATTTCTCACTGATCCCTGTGAAAAAAAGGCAAAAATTTGTTCATTGATATTACTGTATTTGATATTTTAAATCTACAGGAGAAGGGTGTACATTAATTGTATTTAATATATTTAATATTTTTTCAGTTTGCATTGCTGAATTTATATTGACTCACAGATTCAAACAATGATGATTAAAGCTGAAGAACTTTAGATTTTCTCAGTTTTCTGTGTTCAAGGTCATATCAAGGTCATTTCAAGGTCAAATATTATTTTCTAAATATTTTGTATTTTAGGCATATATGAGGGTGCTGACATTCCTTTTAGCCTATCCCATGTATTTTTAGAGCTATATGACATGTCCATTCAGGATGATTCACAAATCTATTACAATTGATTAAAAGAGTGTCACAACGCTGAGAAGGCCATACATTGTGTTGAAAAAAAAATCATTTATTATAGGAAAATAGATATATCTTTTTTGACAGGATATATATCCTTTTGCACAACTTTTTTATCTGTGTCCAAAAAGGATATATACTAATATATACTTGCTTGCACCTTTTGAAAAAAACGTCAAATATCAAATATCAAAAGAACTTCACGCTCGTCAAAACAAAATCAGCCCATGTCCACCATGCGTAGCTTCCCGCTCCTGTATTGCCTCCGGAAAACATCGTCCAAGTTCTTCAAAAAAACTTTCACAAATAGATCTTATTGGTTTAGGCACTTTCAACATTATATCAGTCATTTACTGATGAGACCTACGTGACACATAGATGGACCAAACCTATTTTGTTGCAATTAAAGAAGTGTGGTGGTAAATTTCGGTTTGTTTGTTTGTTTGGGTCCAGCAGATACAGTACAGCATTGTTGATTAGTCATTGACCTTGTTGACATGACAACTCAGGGGCCCACCAACAACTAGCAATTTCACCATTGAAAACCACAAAATAATAAATAAATTATATTCTGCAAGGTATAGTGGTGAGCTTAATTTTGTTTAAAAAAAAATGATTGAATCCAATCAATCCCTATTAGGAATCTATATTGTGTGTAAAACATAATATATAATGTGGACAATTTTTAACCAAAAAAATGACCAGTTTAGTGTTCAGGTTATATGATATATTGCCCACACAGTTGCTTGCTCATGCACAACGCTCTCTTTGTTGAATCAAAATCATATTTCTCTAATTCCATACAGGTGTGTAATCTGCCTCTATGTTCGTAACAAGGAATGGACGATTTCTTTTACAGGTGTGCTTCCAAAAAAGAAATAGTCAATAACTGTTTCTCCCCCTTGTATCTTTAATTGTTGTACTCTCAATTCAAATGTCGAGCTGCCGAAGCACCTTAACAATACCCTCGAATATATAATTCCGTAATGTAACCTATCCAGCAATAACATAGATAGACAGTTTAAATCTTGTAGGAAATGAACCTGATAGACCTAGTCAATTCATACTGCTTCCTACAAAGTATTACTATTAGGATAGCATTAGTCACTATCCATAAAATGTATTTTTGTATTATCTTTATGTTTTTAAGGCATAAATATTAAAATAATACTGCTGCCATAATTGTTAATTGATGACATAAAATAGTCGTAGTATTAGATATTGATATAATGAATATGTATACTATAGCTAATGAAATGACAAATAGATTTGTATTGATCTCTTATGTCAATAAAAGTATTGATTGATATTCTGCTGAATTTGATGACAGGCAGAGGTCGTAATCATTCATATTAATAACTTCATCTTAGTTTGTGATTATTTTATTGGTATTGATTCGTACACTGTCAGAGCCACGGGCCGTGGCGCAGTTGGTTAGAGCGCCATCTTATTAGCACCAGTTCCTCTGTGGTGATCCAAAGGTTGTGGGTTCGATCCCCGGCCATGCCGAGATTGAATTCATGGTACAATTTCACATATGAGCTGAGGCCTGTGCCAAAAGGGTTAACCCGTTGTCCTTGTAAATCTGCGACTGGGTTGGTTGTCATGTCAGGGACCTGCGACATGACAATTCAGTGAGGCATCACTAAATCTGCTACAAGTAGGTCTCATCATGAAATGACTGAAATAATGTTGAAAATGATGTAAAACCCCAAACAAACAAACAAAATCCCTTTATACTCAACACTATTATGGCAATTTATAGGGATTGAGTTTAGAGGTACTGGCATACTTTGAAGTACATATCACTGCATAGAAAAAAAAACCTAATTTTAAACAAAAACTGAGAATTAAGTCTGTCAATATTTTAATTTATTAAAAGGCTAAATTTGATTTAAAATAGCTTAAACATAGTAGGTTTGCAAAATATGAAAATTGGCAGACTTGGTCCCATGCAATCTTGCAAAATATGTGTAATTTCAGAAAACACCCTCCTCTAAGTTGCCCATAATAGTACATGAAAAACCAGTAGCTAATTCTCAGAGTCAGCTCTCGGACCATTATGACATAATGTTGAATCAGCTTTCTGACAATTGTCACATTATGAGAAGTCAGCTTTGTCACCTAATTATTTTGCCTTCCCCCAAAATATACCAAACTCTGAAGTAAAACCATATTTACTTTTATAATTTGTGACATGTAATAAAAACAAAACCTTATGACAGAAGAGAATATATATAAAGAGGTTACCCCCTTCTTATCTTTCAAAAGAAATAGAGTACAGTTTTTGAACTAATCTAATCATGCTTTTATTTATGCTCAAAATGTTAATGATACACATGCAGTAATATTATATACATTTAATTTATTTATATTTTATATCTTTTCAAATGTAAAATTAATGTATAAATATGAATGAAAATTTTAAACGAGAAAAGAAATCAATAGGTCTATGAATGTTTTATTTCAGAGTAATTATTTAAATATTAATCAATTTATAATGAAATACATTAATAATGAATGAAGATATTAATAAAATAATGTTTACTTTCTTTTTGCAAGATAAAGATGGATCGGCGGTTGATCATACAATGTTCCATATGTCTGCTTGTGGTCTATGTTTGCATCTACAAAGAATTCATATTCAAAAAAAAGAAATCTCTGGAACTTCAGAAAACAAATTCTTCATCCTTCAAACATCAGGAAGAAAAATGCATCCCTACCAACTACGTGTTTTATTTAAAGGTTCACAAGGCTGCAAGTTCAACAGCAACAGCTATCTTTAACCAGTATGCATGGCGAAAGAATCTCACTATTGTTCCGCTACAAAATCCTTATTTTTATACACCAAATCATCCGATAAATAAAGATCTTATCATTGATATTCCTGGAAAGAATACAAAGGAATGGAAGTACAATGTTATGGCAAATCATATTATATTTAATTCTGCTGATATTCAATCACTGATGCACAAGGAAACGGCATATGTGGCGAGTATTAGACAGCCATTGATGCAGTTTAAATCTGCTTTGAATGAATTTTTAGCCGGTTGGCTGAACATCAAAGGCAGTGATCCAACAGAAATCTTCCTTACCAAAATAAAAAATTCCACATTAAACAAGAATGAGAAAACATGGTCAAATATGATGCTGAGGGAATTAGGTTTGAATAGGTTTGACAATATCACTGCAGTCCATGAATATATAAATTTTCTGGAGAAGCGCTTTGATATGATGATTATAGCAGAATATTTTGATGAGTCACTTGTCATGCTGAGAAGAAAGTTTTGTTGGAAGACAATAGATATTTTATATCTTCATAAAAGAAAGCGAAATTATACCTCAAAATATAAGATGTATTCTGAGAATCTGACAAAGGCCTATGAACAATACAGTTCGTCTGATTATATTTTGTATACCCATTTTTTAAACAAATTTTATGAACAACTTGCATTGCAACCAACAGACTTTCATGAAGAGTTGATATATTTTCGCCAAGTGCAAACATCAATAACAGATTATTGCAGTGATATTTTCAACAGAATTAAAAAAGATTTCAATGTAATTTACAAGATGGCAAAAGATAAAGAAATAATGCATATATATAATAAGACTTGGAATGACAATTTCACAGTATCAGCAGTTGACTGCGCTGTAATGAATTTAGAAACACCTGTATTAAGAAATATAGTAATTGTGCGTCAGATGCCGGAAGTGTGTCACTTACCAAATTTGAAATACGATCATGTTGGTTTCTTAAACGAGATCAAATGGACAAAGAGGTTTTCAAGCATACAAATTAATAAAAAGTTTTGCACTTCTTGGGATACTTACTATGATTTACCACTAGATGTTTTATCAAGTAAGGGGGCTTACATGTGGGAGAAATAATTTATTTATGCATCATCTCCCCATGAAATAAAAGATGACAAATTTTGTATGTTTTTTCTAACAACATGATACAGTCATAGAAAGTGAGGATGAATTTGTGCAAATGTCTTATGAAAAATTAACATTATGTATTAACAAAGAAATGGTAATTAATGTCAATGTTTGTCTATAATACATTTACATTAAGATGCCAAAAGTTGCATGATAAGTTGTTTTAACCTTTGGTACAATATGATAGATAAAAGTGACAAATCAGGCCATGTATAAAGGCTTGAAGGTAAACATCACATAATTTTATAATAATAGTTATATGTACAAAAACCTCTTGTTACTGAAAAAAAATATTCATATTCAAAATAAAGAAATCTCTGGGACTTCAGAAAACAAATTCTTCATTCTTCAAACATCAGGAAGAAAAATGCATCCCTTCTAAATACGTGTTTATTTAAAGGTTCACAAGGCTGCAAGTTCAACAGCAACAGCTATCTTTAACCAGTATGCACGGCAAAAGAATCTCACTATTGTTCCGCTACAAAATCCTTTTTTTTATACACCAAATCATCCGATAAATAAAGATCTTATCATTGATATTCCTGGAAAGAAGACAAAGGAATTGAAGTACAATGTTATGGCAAATCATCTTATATTTAATTCTGCTGATATTCAATCACTGATGCACAAGGAAACGGCATATGTGGCGAGTATTAGACAGCCATTGATGCAGTTTAAATCTGCTTTGAATGAATTTTTAACTGGTTGGCTGAACATCAAAGGCAGTGATCCAACAGAAATCTTCCTTACCAAAATAAAAAATTCCACATTAAACAAGAATGAGAAAACATGGTCAAATATGATGCTGAGGGAATTAGGTTTGAATAGGTTTGACAATATCACTGCAGTCCATGAATATATAAATTTTCTGGAGAAGCGCTTTGATATGATGATTATAGCAGAATATTTTGATGAGTCACTTGTCATGCTGAGAAGAAAGTATTGTTGGAAGACAATAGATATTTTATATCTTCATAAATAGTGTTCTCCAATCACCCATCGGCAAAGCCCAGATAGGTGATCTGGAGGGGTTTGTCGAACGTCCATAATCTCTACCAACTCCAACCAAAGAAAAGTTTGGTGGAGTTGATTGAGCTCTAGTGAAGTAAAAAATCGCCAGCTATAAAAACTGTGGTAAACCCGTTTAAACGTCAAAATTGAACCCGTTTCAACTGCCGTTAAAACGGGTTTGATTCAAATTTTGCAGCTGGCGATTATTATCAAGTATTTATATTTTCTTTATTTAATGTTATCCAAAAAATAATCAAGCTTTTTTGTGAGATTTTAGACATAATCATACATAAAATATGAATTATCACTTAAACAGTTGGGTATTTAAAAAATCACATCTAAACGAGATTAAAACCAAAAAGCAAAAATCTCAGACCTCTCCAGATCACCTATCTGGGCTTTGCCGATGGGTGATTGGAGAACACTACTTCATAAAAGAAAGCGAAATTATACCTCAAAATATAAGATGTATTCTGAGAATCTGACAAAGGCCTATGAACAATACAGTTCGTCTGATTATATTTTGTATACCCATTTTTTAAACAAATTTTATGAACAACTTGCATTGCAACCAACAGACTTTCGTGAAGAGTTGATATATGTTTTATCAAGTAAGGGGGCTTACATGTGGGAGAAATAATTTATTTATGCATCATCTCCCCATGAAATAAAAGATGACACATTTTGTATGTTTTTTCTAACAACATGATACAGTCATAGAAAGTGAGGATGAATTTGTGCAAATGTCTTATGAAAAATTAACATTATGTATTAACAAAGAAATGGTAATTAATGTCAATGTTTGTCTATAATACATTTACATTAAGATGCCAAAAGTTGCATGATAAGTTGTTTTAACCTTTGGTACAATATGATAGATAAAAGTGACAAATCAGGCCATGTATAAAGGCTTGAAGGTAAACATCACATAATTTTATAATAATAGTTATATGTACAAAAACCTCTTGTTACTGAAAAAAAATATTCATATTCAAAATAAAGAAATCTCTGGAACTTCAGAAAACAAATTCTTCATTCTTCAAACATCAGGAAGAAAAATGCATCCCTACTAAATACGTGTTTATTTAAAAGTTCACAAGGCTGCAAGTTCAACAGCAACAGCTATCTTTAACCAGTATGCATGGCAAAAGAATCTCACTATCGTTCCACTACAAAATCCTTTTTTTTATACACCAAATCATCTGATAAATAAAGATCTTATCATTGATATTCCTGGAAAGAATACAAAGGAATTAAAGTACAATGTTATGGCAAATCATCTTATATTTAATTCTGCTGATATTCAATCACTGATGCACAAGGAAACGGCATATGTGGCGAGTATTAGACAGCCATTGATGCAGTTTAAATCTGCTTTGAATGAATTTTTAACTGGTTGGCTGAACATCAAAGGCAGTGATCCAACAGAAATCTTCCTTGCCAAAATAAAAAATTCCACATTAAACAAGAATGAGAAAACATGGTCAAATATGATGCTGAGGGAATTAGGTTTGAATAGGTTTGACAATATCACTGCAGTCCATGAATATATAAATTTTCTGGAGAAGCGCTTTGATATGATGATTATAGCAGAATATTTTGATGAGTCACTTGTCATGCTGAGAAGAAAGTTTTGTTGGAAGACTATAGATATTTTATATCTTCATAAAAGAAAGCGAAATTATACCTCAAAATATAAGATGTATTCTGAGAATCTGACAAAGGCCTATGAACAATACAGTTCGTCTGATTATATTTTGTATACCCATTTTTTAAACAAATTTTATGAACAACTTGCATTGCAACCAACAGACTTTCATGAAGAATTGATATATTTTCGCCAAGTGCAAACATCAATAACAGATTATTGCAGTGATATTTTCAACAGAATTAAAAAAGATTTCAATGTAATTTACAAGATGGCAAAAGACAAAGAAATGATGCATATATATTTAATAAGACTTGGAATGACAATTTCACTGTATCAGCAGTTGACTGCGCTGTAATGAATTTAGAAACACCTGTATTAAGAAATATAGTAATTGTGCGTCAGATGCCGGAAGTGTGTCACTTACCAAATTTGAAATACGATCATGTTGGTTTCTTAAACGAGATCAAATGGACAAAGAGGTTTTCAAGCATACAAATTAATAAAAAGTTTTGCACTTCTTGGGATACTTACTATGATTTACCACTGGATGTTTTATCAAGTAAGGGGGCTTACATGTGGGAGAAATAATTTATTTATGCATCATCTCCCCATGAAATAAAAGATGACACATTTTGTATGTTTTTTCTGACAACATGATACAGTCATAGAGAGTGAGGATGAATTTGTGCAAATGTCTTATGAAAAAATAACTTTATGTATTAACAAAGAAATGGTAATTAATGTCAAAGTTTGTCTATAATACATTTACATTAAGATGCCAAAAGTTGCATGATAAGTTGTTTTAACCTTTGGTACAATATGATAGATAAAAGTGACAAATCAGGCCATGTATAAAGGCTTGAAGGTAAACATCACATCATTTTATAATAATAGTTATATGTACAAAAACCTCTTGTTACTGAAATAAAAATGTTTTGAATCTTGAATCTTTTGATTCTAAATAATATGCAGTGAATACAGTACTTGGATGAGTCCTACTTTGGAGTGTGAAGAATCTACCAAACCTGTTTCGACTATTTAGTAACTTCTTTAATTTTGGCTTGTATAGATAGTATCGTTCACTGTCCACCTTGACAAGTGGGCAAGTTGTTCACCCTGTGTGGGCAAGTGCTAGGTGTGTTCTTACTTGCTGGGAATATTTTATGTTCAATGGTTTTTCCACTGTCAGTATATCGTTTACAAAACTAGTCATATTTTCTCCATTAAATGATTAAAATATAATTTACAAGACTAGTCATATTTTCTCCATTAAATGATCAAAATTTGAAGTGAACAATTATTTTATTTTGGTAAAGTACTTTTCATTTTTAAGGGATATGTACAAAACGTTTTTTTTATAGTTTTTCATATTGGGGTTTATAGTTATTTCAATATGTAAAGTTATCTAAAGATAATAATTTTTTAAAAGTATGATGTCCAAAACGTTAATTGTCATTTCTAGAATAAACATGTAAAGAAACTTGTTAAATTTGTATACATCATCTCACTTTAAATTATCAGGGGGTAAGCACAGTATTGAAACATATAACAATAACTGTCAGCGTACTAGATACGAAATTATGATGCATGGGTACTGGCATTGTTCAAGAGAATCTCTTTTGGATTGAAACAAGCAAAAAATAATCCTAGTTTTAAAGGTTTTTAAATGATGATTAGTTTGAATATTAAGCAGTTTAGCCTTTTCAAATGTAGTTTATTCATTTTATATTTCAGGTTTGTGTTTTAAAATAGCTTGAATTTCAAGCATAAACCAGTGTAGCTGACCCTTTTTGGCACAGAAATTTAGTTCTTGAATTTCAAGCTTTTGGACAAATCCACTGTCTTGATATCATGCTTAAATTCAAGCCCTTGAAATATAATTTCATTCATACCAATGTTAAACCCTCCTTTATTTTATTCAGAATAAATAGACAAAAGACTGAATTTAATTCAAATTAATTTCAAGAATTATTGATGAGTAAAATACATGTCACTTTAATAAATAAATCACTATACTGAATGATGCTCCTTGTTCTTTTCATTAAATGTATTTAAAAGGATATTACACACAAAATTCTAGCATAGTCTTAAAAAACAATAGGTTCAATGTGAGAATGTTAGTTATTCAGTCCTCTGCCTTAAACAATTTACAGTATGGGCTCACATAACTTTGAATAATATTGTTAAACTCATTAAAATCTTGAAATGAAATGTCATGCAATTATTGGTCATTAAAATGGCACAATCAAGACTTTGACCTTGAACTGATTGGAAAGGTCACATTGATAAAAGGATAATTAATGTAAATACAATCCAGACAATTTTCTAGATTCAATGACATAGCATAGAGTCAAAGGAGAAAATAACACATTCAAGTGAAATGTTTACATTTGCTGCAAAATAGCCAAGCCCTACTAAGCACAACCAACCAAAAATGATCAACATCAAACTTAATTATAATTCTAAATAATGTAATGTTTGGAGCAGACTCAAGCATTTTAAGGGCAAGTTGAGAAATCTAATTTAAATGTTCTCTGCAAAACTTGATCTGCACAGATTAAATCACTTAAACATTTACCTAATTCTAAATTGCTGTCAACGGTATAATTCTATAGTAACTATAAATGTTTCCCCATAGACACACATTTAAAGTGTTCAATAGCTCTCATGCTATGTCTCATACAAATGGACTTGAGAATACTATGCACAGACATTGTAAAGGGATATAGAACAAACTGAATGCAGGCACTGACCTTTTATCTAACCCATCTAAGACGTTAAATATGTGAAATATAACAGCCTTCAAATGATTAATTCTTTTTATGGTTACTTTCATGTGAAAAAAACCGTCCCCACTAGCATAATTGGTAGAGTGTAGGATCTGTGCCTTTAATGGTTGATTAAAGTGGAGTACGGGAGGTGGTGGGTTCGACTCTCACTGCAGGCAGTGTTACTTTCACACTGGTTAAAAGGCTCAAAAGTCGACCTGATATGACCATAGTTGGTGAAAGGGTCGTAAAAACACCATTTCACAGTTTCATGTTAAAAGATTCCAGTAAGTCAGAGACTGCCGACTCAAAGGGAGAAATGTCTCCTTGGTAGCTTTATCCTGTAATTTGAACAATATGATTTGGGTTTTGATTACATTTTAGTATTCAGCACAGTTTTATAATGGGTTACTCACAATAACCTTGATAGTCCCTCATGATAGCTTAGATATCATGAACAGAAAGTAGTTATTGAAAGTGATAAATGTGATATCAGGAGTGCTACAACTGTACTGTAACCAGTACCATTTCTACTCTAAGAGTATATTAATGACATTGAAGAGGAAGTAAAACATATAAGGCAGATAACAGCCTTCTATACAGAATAGTTGAAAGTGAAGATGATATGGTAAAAATGGTAAAAGAGGACCTAAATACACAGTGGGAATGTTCAAATGAGTGGCGAATGGACTTCAATGCTCATAAATGCTATCACCTGAAAACATACATCAACTGGACACAACACATTAGAAACCATCCCTATTTAGGAGGTGAGCTCCAAACAGATATAAAGGGGGAATCAGCATTTTAATAATATTGTCTATTGTCTTACCAATATGACTTAGAAGTTGGTTTTATTGCACAAGGCAACAAATGGGGAAAGAGCTTTGAAATCACTGGAATAAGAAGCCACTTTGACCTTATTATTGATTGGTATTCTGATATACCCATATCACATATCTATAACTATGGTTATATTTCCCTCTAATAAAACGCATTTCATCATATATATCCTGATCATTATTCATGATGTCCAGGGTCACTTTTAAATAAAGCACCACCATTTCTCACTAAAGGTTTTCTGCCAAACGAGCACAGTATCAACGTTGGCTGGAACATGTGTATGTTTGGACACTTTCAAATCGATTAGGAAATATACTTATCATGACTCTGCAATGTATTGATAAGTCCCACTGTAATAAGTTTTGACTAGACTATCTGTAGCTGCCCAAAAGACCTTTTATCAGTCAATTTGAACATTTTATTTCTCAGTTATTTTAATGATTTGTCTCTATCATTTATTCTGAGAAAGCCATCTTTGCAAAGCTGAAAAATGTAGACATGTGGTAATTGCAGCTTCCCACCATTGTTACTATGGACACTTCTGTTGATAATTTCTTAGCTGCTCTCTGATTAGTCTAAATAATTGCAACTGTCTCCCACCATTGTCTCAGCTGCTGGGATTGGTCACTGACCCGAGGTGAGTGTGGTGCTCATAGGATTATTATTAAGATAATGTGATTGTTGCATGTTTAGTAGATAAGGTAGGTGTAGTGTTTACTGTACAGTAGTTTTATTTAGATGTAGCATATTGTTGATGAGGAGCATGCCATTGTAGCAATAAAGACTACACATGACTGCAGTATTAAGTAGATAGATTGGTGGTTCTGCGCATGCGTGAGAGTGGAATGGAGGCTTTCTCTTGAGCTCCGAAAGAATCGTCCTGTTTGGCCAATTTTCGGGAGTTAACTGCTAGTCTATCGCCACACTTTCTCGCAGTGAACCTGGTCTATACAGAGGTCTATCTGATAACAGACTTTTAGTAAGCTCTGACGGCAGTTTTGATTGGAAAACCGCTTGTGAGGGTGGGATCATACTCTGTTGTATTTGCGAGGCACCGCGCTCACGAGTATTCACTCTTTGCTGCCTGTGTCGAGTGCTTGGTCTGATACCTTATATTTCTCTGCTATCTACTTATTTTGCACGCTATCTGTGTCTGTAACTACCTTCAGACCCTGTAGTAGCTCTGAGAAAACTTATCGTAGCTGGCCCACCATTTGGCCTCCCTTCTACGATCATCTCAACTTTGTAACATTACTGTGTGGTTCAAGAAGTGTGAAGTGAGACCTGGCCTTTGTCTCTCTGTCTAAACCTGTGTAATTTGGAAACTTATTACACACCGACCAATATCGTTTTACTGATATTAATTTCATATATTCTGTGAATTGTTTTTCACAAATTGTCTTTTGGGGAGTATTGCTGCTATTTATAGCGACTTCCATAAGAATTACCTGCAGTCAATGATTAGACTATGCAGTCCAATATATATAGGACTATCAAGAACATCTCGTTGCAATGGGTTTGTGCAGCGGGCGAATAATGTCACTATTATGGAGGGTTTGCTCTGATTGGTTGACATAAATATAGAACAGGGAAACCCTAAACAACAACCACAAGTTCCAGTGACGTGTGACCGGAATTCCGGGCAAAGGCATACGGGCACCTGCGAGCTGGTTTACTGTCCATATATATGGACATGTTATTAGTGTCAAAGTCAATGATATAGTATTACAGTAGTTCATAATACAGAACGTGTCAAGCTCTCATATAGCAGCTTGACCCGTATTATACATTCTTCATTGAGCTGAAATAATCCTTAAACAAGGGATTACCTACCTGTTCAATGTTACACAATCATGGCTTTGTTTGTATATGTTTGTGTTTTAACATATACAACAAGATTTCTAACACAAATATTGAGACTCTATCATTGCCCCACAATGGTATAGGGTCTAACAAATTACTGTTATGTGATGATCTTGCAAGCACTTTTAAGAAGGATTCTTCTCTAAGATATATTAATTTTAATATTATCTCCGGTGCCCAATTTCAATCATCACAGAACATTGCTGTTAACTTAAATATTAATATATTTGAGTCTGAGCATGAAATTGAACTGTTCCTTGCTCAATTTCGATTGGTGCTCGATACATGTGACTATATAAAATCGAACACCCTATTATCTGTACATGGGGCAAGCAAGCTAAATTGTCAGTTAAATTATGTTAGATATACACCAATAACTCACTCAAATCACCTTTATTGGGAAAACATATTTATTCTGCCCCCTCGGGCACATAAACATAGACTATACAACAAATTTGTTGAAAGTCCTTGCAACTCATCAAACATATACAGTTTCGGCAAAATTAGCATAGATGGCGCTGCATACAATACATCCAAGCCAGCCCAAGCTAATCGAGCCCATGTTCGTGGTAGGAATGTAAATAATACACATTCCTCTTCTAGCCCGACCAATCAGAATGCATCTTCAAGGATGCCAGCCGGCTCAACATATGCTCGGCTGTATCATGTAGATAGAGGTGGCGCCACGAACAACAACACACAGTCATCACAATGCAACCCTAGCAACCAACTCCTATTTGGTTCATGTAATGTTCAGAGCATCTCGGGCAAGGTCCTACTTGTGAAAGACTACTTCTCCGAACATAACCTGGATGCCCTGTTTGTAACAGAAAAACTACAACTTCCATATCAATAAACCAAATAAACCTGATGTCATAAAGTTCAATGACATTCTATCTACCTTTGGCATGAACCAATGGGTACATGAACCGACCCATAAGTTAGGGAACACCCTTGATCTAATCATCACCTTCAAGGGAAACAAGTTCCTTAAGAGCGACCTGGTGGATGAGTACATATCTGATCATAAATTGATTAAGCTATACCTTGGTATCTCACCCCTAAACCCCCTAAAAAGTTGATCAAGTACAGGAACTTTAAGGGACTAGATCTCCAGTCCCTAAAGAATGACATCAAATCCCTAAATGGTACAAATTCAGCATGAGAACACTTATCCTTGAATGACATGGTGAATTACTATGACAAGGAACTCACATCACTCATGGATAACATGCTCCTATCAAATTTGCCAAGGTCACTAACCGCAAACCTGTACCTTGGATGAGTGATCAATTAAAGCTGGAAAGGTCTCTCAAGAGGAAGCTTGAGAGGAAAATGAACAAGACTGGCTCTCACATTGATAAAGAATTGTATAACTCTCAGAGAAATAAATACAATTCCATGCTGAAATCATCTCAATCTGCATATTTCAGAGTCATTGATACAGTCATCCACAAGAAAAGGGACATACCAATGCCCCAATCCGACTGTGAGGTTACTCAAGCTGAGAAGTTCAACACATTCTTTCTTGAAAAAATAGAAAGGATTCGCCTGGACATTGATAGGGCTCCACCCTGCCCAGTTTCGCTACCAGTTGACACTGCATACAATGAGAGCGCAGCAGGTACCTCATGGCTTGAGAGGTTCACCCCTCTAACCATAGATGATGTGCGAAAATTAGTCAAGCGGTCTGCAACGAAGTCATGTGAGCTGGATCCTATCCCGACTTGGCTCCTAATTGACCTCTTAGATGACCTTTTACCAATAATTACTTCCATCATAAATAAATCACTGCTGGAATCAGCAGTACCTCAGAATATGAAAATAGCCATCATAACACCCCTGCTGAAGAAACTTGGCCTTGAACTGATTGAGAAAAATTACAGACCTGTTTCCAACCTGACATACATTTCTAAACTTACAGAGAGGGCAGTTGCAGACCAACTAGTCCCTCATCTTGTAAGAAATGGCCTTACTGACAAATTTCAATCAGCCTACAAGGAATATCATAGCACTGAAACCGCTCTGTTGAAGGTGCAAAATGATATCTTGCGGGACCTAGATGATAGGAAATCAGTTATTCTGTTGTTACTTGACCTCTCGGCTGCCTTTGACACCATTGACCACCAAATCCTATTTGATAGATTGGAGGCTAGATGTAATGTTAAAGGTCACGCCCTTTCCTGGATTCGGTCATATCTAAGTAACAGGAAGCAGTGTGTGAAGGTGGGGACTCACAGGTCCTGCCTCAAGCCCATAAAATACGGGGTCCCACAGGGCTCAGTCCTGGGTCCCATATTGTTCACCATTTATATGACACCCCTATAGGATATATTGGCCAAATATGGTCTAAGTTATCACATTTATGCTGATAATACCCAGATCTACATCCCTGTGGACCACACCTCCTCCCATCAAGTTGATATAAGCAGACACAAACTGGAGGAGTGTGTCAAATAGGTCAGAAACTTCCTTATATCAAACAAGATGAAGATAAATGATGGGAAGACAGAAATGCTTATATGTACTGACAGATATAATACTGCCACCAGTAGCAGTAACCCAAACACTATCAGTAGTTGACCTTGGCATAACCTTTGATTCTAATATGGACATGAAGGCCCAGATTAGGAAAATTTGCAAGAAGGGCTACTACCACATAAGGAACCTGTCAGCCATCAGACACTGTCTAGATGAGCTAACAGCTGTAACACTTACCCATGCCTTTGTTACCTCTACCCTGGACTACGGTAATGGCCTTCTTGCTGGTCTTCCTAAATCAGACACCATGAAGTTACAATACCTCCAAAACTCTGCAGCACGTGTCGTAGGAAAAATCAGGAAGTTTGATCACATTTCAGGAAAACTGCGGGAACTGCACTGGCTCCCAGTTTACGTGAGAATTGATTTTAATTACTATGGAATTCCCTGCCTAGTGATCTTTAGGACTAGTACCTCAGTCACTTCGTTTAAGAGCAGACTGAAAACCCATCTCTTCAGGATGCACCTCCTGAACACAGCGCTATGAACAGACGTGTCTGGTATCAGCGATATATAAATTTTATTATTACTATTATTATTAGATAACACATCTCTGTCATTGATGATATAGATGAAGCATGATGTAAACATTGATGACATAGATTAGGCTCCTTTGGATCAGGCTCACTATAAATCCCTCCCCAATGATGTGATTACTTTGGTGTGATTGCATGATAACTAGGCATGACCTGTACATGAAGTGACTGTTATTAGTTTATACTAGGTAGAAAGGGCCATCATCATATTGTGAATGTTGCCATGACAGAGGGACGATTAATGATAAGCAGTCAACTTGGATTCTGATATCAAACACTAGGCCTCGAATGGCTGGATAATATTGACGTGGAGGATAAACATTGGTTGGGTAGACATACCATGATCACTATTGACAAGTCAGATGTCGCATGTTCTGGGTGTTAAAACGGAGGATGAAATATCACTGTAATATCAATAAGGTTTATTAATAATACCTAAGGCATCAATTTTAATATCTTGAACTGATATCACAATAAACCTGTTTTGTTGGTTATGTATTTTGGTGATTTCATCCTTCGGTATGTTGACATTGAGTACATGTCAACACGGTAACATCCCACCGGACTACTTTCTTAATATATGACTTCTCCAGAAAAATATGCACCACTCCAGTAAATGACTTTCTTTGGCTTATTACAATATTCTGCTTAATGAGTTCAAGTTAAATATATAAAATGTGTCTGGACATTAATTATATGGCACATCTCATATTCAATATAAATCAATTATAATCAACTAGAATCAAATATCACCCAAAGCTGCCGTTGGGTGATATGTGGCTCAGTGGTTAAGATGCCTGTCTTCTATGCTAAAGGTTCAGGGGTCAAATCCCTGTTGGGATAAGTACTATTTTCATGACTTAATACTGAAAAATGATGAAATCTTTATATTGGTGTTCTAATTGAGCAATATGCACAGACAAATTTAATTATTTTTTTACATATAAATTTGAAACAAGAGCATGTATATTATCAAAGATATGATGAGAAGTCCATGCCTGATACCTTTCTTGACACAGAAGAAGGTAGATCAAATTTATTATTATTAATAGAGAAAATTGAAAATGTTAGAGCTAAGCAATTAAATGTAGATATATTATATGATAATTTTTGTACAATGTATCATAATGAAATGAATGCATGGCTACAGAAGAAAAATGTTTTTCCAAGAGCCAGAAAAAAGCTTTATAGTTGTAGTAAGTCATTTTGGAATGATGACCTGAAGTTGTGGGAAAAATTATCTGAGAATGAAAAATTATTTCTAAATCACAAGGAAGGCAACAAAAATGTCATTATCATGCATTTAGAACAGCACAACAAGATTTTGATAGAGAATACAGAAGAACAGAAAGGCATTATAATAGGGAGAAAATTATACATTTGGAAGAAATTAACACATCTGACCCAAGAGAATTCTGGAAAACAATCATTAGGCTAGGACGTACTAAAAAGCTAAAAATTCCTATGGAAGTTTATGGTGAGAATGATGAAATCATCACTAATCCTGAGTATGTTTTAAACGAATGGCAAAATGAGTTTGAGAAACTGTATTCTTTTACAGCAGAAGGTACATTTGATGATGACTTCTATAATGAATGTATGAATGAATTGCCAAACATTGAAGATAATGCTCCTGTAAATTTTAACTTAGATTATCCTATTACTGAGGCTGAAATCAGAAAGGTTGTACTAAACGCAAAACTAAACAAAGCAATTCGTAATTTACCATATGAAATATTTAAAAATAGAAAGTCAGATTAAATTTTGATGATGTTATTCAATATAATATTTGATTATGGTATTGTACCTAGTTCCTGGAATCTGGTAATGATAAAGCCTATACCAAAAGGTGGTGTGATTGATGCTAGATTACCAATGCAATATAGAGGTATTAGTTTGTTTTCAACAGTATATAAACTCTATTTCATCAGTTATAAATAATAGAATAATAGTTTTAGCTGAAAGTAATAATCTATTTTTAGATGAACAGAATGGATTCAGACCAAAAAGGTCATGTGTTTTCTTTTACATCAATTATTAGAAACAGGGAAAACAAAACACTAGCCACATATGTAGCATTTGTGGATCTGGAGAAAGCTTTTGATAGAGTAGACAGGAATCTATTATTTTACAAATTAAGAAGAATGGGGTTTGGTGGTAAATTATAAAGTACATTAAAATCAATATATGCAAGTCCAATGGCATGTGTAAATGTGAATGAGCTTGTGTCAGGTAATTTTTGCTCAGAATTTGGTGTCAGACAATGTGATTCCTATCTCCTACTCTATTTGGACTTTTCATAAATGACTTAGCTACTGATATTAAAGATACAGGCCTTGGGGTCAAATTTGGACAAAATGTACTATTAAGTATACTATTATATGCAGATGATTTGGCACTTGTCGCAGATTCAGAGCAAGATTTACAAGTTATGATTTCAACATTATATTCCTGGTGTAAAAAATGAAGGATGAAAGTTAATGTTAAAAAAAAACAAAGATTGTCCATTTTAGATGTAAAGGGTTACCTAAAACAGAATATGAATTCAGGTATGGGGCAGATACCATAGATGCTGTTGAACAATATAAATACTTGGGTATAATTATGGATCAATATTTCGACTTTGATGTAACTGCATCAGTTTTAGCTAATCCTTCAGGAAGAGCATTGGGGTCTATTCAAAATAAGATTAGTTCAATTAAAGGTTTAGGCTATAAGACATATACTACTATAATTCTGGAGTAATACCGATAATGGATTATTGTACTGGGATCTGGGTTTACCAAAATAATTCTAGAGCAGAAGTTGTTCAAAACAGAGCAATACAATACTTTTTAGGTGTACATAGATTTGCCCCTAACCATGCAGTTATTGGTGATATGGGATGGATTTGCCAAGAAGTACGACATAAGGTAGAAATGTTAAGAATGATACTGGAATAGATAAATACTAATGGATGATAGTAGATTGACTAAACAGATATTTATGAGGGATAAACAACTGAATAAAAGAAACTGGAGTAATGAAATCTCTAAAATTTTGAGTGAAATTGATCTAAATTATATATTTGATGATACAACATTGTTCAATTTGAATCAAGCAAAAAAATATGTTGATTGTTAATTGGAAAGAAGTCTGGAAAACACAGATTTCAAATATGCTTAAGCTAAGAACTTATGTTCAATTTAAAGATTAATTTGAAACTAAATCTTATCTATATAAAGAACAAGATAGAAATCAACGGGCACAGATGAGATGTGGTATTCTGTCATTAGCAATTGAAACAGGAAGATATACAGATACTCCCTTGAAATATAGACTATGTGAATTTTGTGATGAAGGTGTATTAGAGAATGAAATCCATTTTTTGTTACACTGCACATTTTATAGCGAATACAGATCATCTTTGATACTCAAATTGATAAATAATGGAGTAAATTTCTCTTTTATCAATGAGCAAGAACAAAATAGAATTCTTATGAATCCTGATTTTGTTAAAGATACTGCTGAATATATTTATAAATCGTTTATTAAGATACGTCATACATTGTATAACTGACAAACAGCACACTTATTATTTTGACTATTATATGTAGTTTATAGTGACTTATAAGCCCAATACGGGCTGGGTGTAACTTAGTTCAAGGAATATTTTGATGTTGAATGTATATGCTGATATATTATATTGAACTAAAATGTACACATGTCATTTTAATAAGAATTACTTACTTTAATTATTTTTATTTATTTATTTAATCATTTTTTATACAAATAAAATTTATTTATTTATTTATTTATTTATATTTGCTAACACAGAAATCTTCACATAGGGGTCATGGTTATAATCATGTCAGAACATATAGAATTGAATATGTTTTTTCATCTTCTAATTCCATTTTTTAGATCACATATATTTGCAAAGAAACTATAGCATGACACTGCATTACAGCAGTAGTACTGGATTACTACCTCTGCAGTCATTGTCCTATACCATTCTAAATTTGGAATATCCCAAGTTAAAAATACTTGTGCTGTTCACAAAAATATCAAATCTGAATTGACCAACATCGAGTCATAAATTGTAATCAGGTGTCTGCCACATGAACTGACCACTCAATACAGCTTTCAGAACAAAGCAGAATCTATTTCGGTTAGCATTTATTCCCTTCCAATCGATTATTTGTGCAACTTTATAGCTTTGGTGGCAGGGACTGATATATTAGAGAAGTCCTGCTATGGAGGGTATATCATGGAGCCAATTTCAAGATTTTAAACTTCAGGTAAGTAAATCATGAGGGCAACCTTGAGCATGCATGGTTATATCCACTGCAATGCAATAAGTCCAAATGTTTTAGTATACGCATGTGTCTCACAAGTCTGATGATATGCTCTGACCTTTTCTGATATTTCATCCTCCGTTTTAATACCCAGAACATGCTGGATTGCTCACTCAACACTCACTCAACAATTTGCTGGGATCCACATTTCAATATAGACATGACTCTTATTACATACCTGCAAACAATACTCATTCTTTAATACATTCCATCTATATTTAATTAGTAAATAGGTATATTTTTTATTCCAAAACAATATTCAAGATTTTCAAAATGTGGAATTGTCAATATTTGACCATTGAAGTCATCAGGTCACATGTCACCTGTATATATGTGCACATGTATTTCTCTGTTTTCCAGTGAGATCATCCACTAATACATGTACTCACATGTGCAAAGATCACCTCTTGGAAATGGTGTCAATGCTTCCAAAATAGTTCTCTAGTTCACAGTTCTTAAAACACCATTAACAATATAGAATTAACCATATAGAATTAGAATGTGACCACGCACCCCACTAATCTTAGTACTAATCTCATCAAGCAAGTGTTAACAACAGGATGCCAACTCATATTTTTTATCTCTACTGCTCGTACCCTGACCTGACACTTTCCTCTTTTTGTCAAGTAT
The DNA here is from genome assembly GCA_949316495.1 of Amphiduros pacificus. NCBI lineage: Eukaryota > Metazoa > Annelida > Polychaeta > Phyllodocida > Hesionidae > Amphiduros > Amphiduros pacificus. The sequence continues at coordinate 14,084,174 of OX439011.1, read as the reverse complement.
TTTGGCTTAAGGGGAAAACATGTAATGCAAACCAATTGGACCATTGTGTTATGACAGATTTTTTAAGGATAATGACTTGTGCATTTTGTCACATTTATAAGCATGTGCAATTTAGTATGTTTATATTTCATATATTATATTTCATATATTATATTTCATATATTATATTTCATATATTATATTTCATATATTATATTTCATATATTATATTTCATATATTATATTTCTAATATTATATTTCATATATTATATTTCATATATTATATTTCATATATTATATGAATATTCTACAAATCGCCGATGGGTTTTTTCAGTGTAATGAAAGAAACACAGGATAAAAGATTTCTGTCCAAAACATTATGGTGTTTCCCTGTCTCATTAAACCCCTGCATCTCATGGCATAGAACATCCTAACCTTTAGAAAACCTTTCTGTTTTGCTCTGTCATGAGTACAAAATTCAGAAGTGATTTGAAGACAATCCACCCCATCCCACGTGGTGCATACATGATTAACGTAGTTGTGACGTTACATAGAAGTTTGTGTTAAACTTGGTCACAACGATCACACAACGAGCTGACCGAATCCATGAAATCACCACTGTATTGTACAAAAAAACTATAGCAAAGTTGTGACTTTTCTTGATCGTTCCTTGCTCGCTGCCACAACGTTCACCAGTTAGGAAAAACATACCAAATTTTTAACAACGTATTTGGGCCGTCCTAGAAACGAGCTTGAAACACCCTGGACACATGAGTAACGAGGCCAACATATCAGTAACGAGGTGAGTTTGACCAAAACGTTTGAAAATTTTAAACATTCCAAAACCATTTTGGCCCAACGTCATCCAATGTGGCCAACGTTCCCCTAACGAGGTCAGAACTTTCATTAACGAGCTCAACGTTTGGTCAAGATTGCAAACTCGTTCCCCAAACGTTGTTAAAAACGTCATAGTTTGACAGCCCCATTATAACGTAATATATCCTAATATAAACTTTCCTCATATAATCTATGCTAATATTTATTGTTCTAATCTTTTCTCATTTATTCTCTCTAATCTCTTCTTATTCATTGTCATCTATTTTATAATTATCCATTCATCTTTATACTTATACCAATTCAATCTAAATCCAATGCCCCACGTTACAAGGTTTTACTGGGGAATTCACGATCAAATGTCACTAGAAAGCATTTTTATTAACCCCATCACAGATTTAGATTGAATTGGAACAATACAAAGTCCCTACTTACATCGAAGAAATGATGATATTCTGCCTGAAACATCTAAATACATCATAAATAATGATAATATATAAGGCAAACTGATTTACTATCTCAAGGATTGAAGATTTCATCTTGAAGCTATATTGTTGCCAATGCATACATTATTGCCAAGTAAGAAAGTCTAGAAAAGGTGTTCTTACCTTGAAATAAGGGAAAGGTTCAAAAAGATCAAGGAGAGGTCAACTCTAAATAATCATGAATTTATCATAAAGTATACAAAAATAAGGCTAGGTTCCAATGAGTGAAGGCATAGTTTCGCTGCCTTTGCGCATATAATATTTTTCAAATTAAGATAAAAAATATCTATTTTTAATAAAATAACATTGTATTGACATGACTAATGGTGAAATCAATCCAGTATTTTTACATCTATAGATCATCATAAGAGATAATCATTTCTCATTGGAATTGCTGTTTTGATATATGTTTTGAAAATATTTCTACAAAAAATATGTATGTATTGATAAATTTTGGAATGGCCCTGTTTGTTTTATTATCATGATATATGTAATCAGGTCCCACACCGATGTACCCTCAGCTGTGTGATGTTCCGGCACCAGTCCAACCTGGAGCACCTTCATACCCTCCAGCACCAGGTGGCGATGCTGCATACCCTCCCGGACCTCCTCCACCAGGGGGTGATGCTGCATACCCTTCCGGACCTCCTCCACCAGGGGGCGATGCTGCATACCCTCCCGGACCTCCTCCACCAGGGGGCGATGCTGCATACCCTCCCGGACCTCCTCCACCAGGGGGCGATGCTGCATACCCTCCTGGACCTCCTCCACCAGAGAGCGACACAGCCTACCTGCCTCAAGGGGGATATCTGCCCTATCCTGTCGGTCCAGGTTATATGCCACCTCAGCCTGGATATCCAGGGCAGCCTGGAATGGATGGAGCACCACCTCAGCCTGGATATCCAGGGCAGCCTGGAATGGATGGAGCACCACCTCCTTATGGAATGGCCCCAGCGATGGACGGAACTCAGCCACCATATCTGGTAGCTCTGACTGGAATGCCCGAAGATCAATGGCAATGTACCTTGTAGCACCAGCAGGGGCAGGTCAGTGAATTGTTTATTCATTGGTCCGCAGAGATGGTCATGTATATTTTCACGCTAGTAAGATCATGCACCAATTCATACATGATCAAGGTTGGCCAAGTTTAAAATCCACAATTAAATCTTGAAGTTGGGAGCTTTGCAACCTCCATATCATTGTTTCTAAAACCATTATGAAGATTTCATCTTTGTTTTCTGTATAAAGACTTATTTCTTATATTTTCTGCACTTTGCAAAACAAAACAACAAAAAATAATATGAGTTTTGATGTGCATATTGCTCATATAAAACCCCAATATGAAAAATACATCTTTAGCATGAAAAAAGTACTTGCCCCAACAGAGATTGTACCCAGGACTCAAGTCATGGGAGACAGATGCCTTACCCACTGAGCCATTTCCCCCTGGCAGCACGATACAAACTTATATAAACAGGAACATCCTGTTCATAAATAGGAACATCCTGTTCAAGAATATTTGTCTTATTGTTGGTATTATTTCAGACTAACTCAACATAAAGTACAATGTTAACAATAATGATGATGATTTATGTAATATTTATAAACTGTTTATAAAATGTCAACTTCGCAAGTTTTGCATAAATACAAATGTTGCCGCTACTTCCAACGTTCAAATATTATCTAGAAAAATAAAGCAAAACTTCCCAAGAGCTTAAAATCGTACATGTACCTAAACTGGATTAATTAAGGTACTGGAATATATATTAATAATCATGATTACCACATATTGTAAAGATATTTGAAATAACATTTTTTGTAATAAAAAAGGAAAAAAAGTCACAGTTCCACTGACCTCACACATAATGTGTTCGTATTAACCTTTTTATTGATATAACTGAACATTTGAAATGAAAAACTCTGATCGTGTTTTTGCACCAAAATTATAAATATTATTGAACCCTATCAAATAAGATATTACAAATTTGGTAGATTTGAATAGCTGTAACTTGTTCATCTGAAAATTGATGTTAGTTTCTTTAAAAAAATAAATAAAAAAATAGCAAAATTCTTAAACAAAGAGGTTACTGGTTCTCCATTGAATAGGTCTATATTTACCATCATCGCAATATCATTAAATCTTAATCATGAATAAAAGAAAATAGGAGAAAACTAACCTATAAGTATACAGGTGATAAATGAACTGTTACAGTAACAAATGAAAACCATTTTGCTCTTGGCATCATCTTCATCATTAAATCTGTAGCATGAATCTGAAAGAATTAGGAAAAATTGGCAGCATATTTGATGGTTGAGTTCATGATGTGATTACAGGTGGATATCCAGCAGGATCCGGACAGCCGCCAGCATCAGAAAGCTATCCTCCCTCTGCACCGCCACCTGCACTGCATCACCCGTACTAGGGTGTTTCACTTTGCGGGACTTTTTTCCGATCAAGCTGCTAATTAATAGAAATGTTCTCTGATATGTAGTAAACCCACAGAAAAAAATTAAGACCAATCAACCAACTTTTAGGCCACTCAGTACCACTCGTTTAGATACCACAAATGACCTCCCCCTACCACCTTGTATGTATGATCTGGGAACGGTCCCGAAAATGAAACACCCGAACCCGTACTCACCCTTCAGCTGAAAATAGGAAATCAGGCAGGTCAATTTGTACAAACTTCATTAAATCTTCAGATGATGACAATACTTTTGGACATAATATTAATCTAAATATGCCACAAGTGTTAATTTGATTTAATCTTAAAAGTGATTGGAACTACATTATCCAATCTTATAAATATAATTGAACCAGCAATCGAAAAGACTTAAATTCATATTTCAAGATTATATAATTGTATTCATTATATCTTGGTAGATTATTTTATAGATGTGCTGTGTTGAATAAAAGACTTTTATATGATAAGGTCATCATTTTCAGGGTCTAGCCTTGAATGAAATAACCCAGGTTGGTAACAGGATTGTCATTCATAGTCAATGTTCACTTCATCTCATGTTGTTATTCTTATATTCTTTTGTTATGTGTTTTGGTGAGCAAAAAATGCTTCAGAAACAATCAACACAATTCTCTCTTAAGGCCAGGAAAAGTCGAGTTTCTCATCACTGCCCTGACATATTTGTGATCAATAATAAGAAAGGAGAGATTCCATTTTTAAAACCTTCAATTTATGATTATAACCACACTAAAGCAGAAATTGATGACTTTATATTTTAAAGATATAAAAATTCTTTCTATTTCCATTTTAATTGTTGTCATAAGAAACCACACTTTTTCCATGGCCTCACATAATTTACTTACAGCTTCAATTGGTCAATACTGTTATTTCTTGTTATTAAGATACATGGTATACAAGATTTGAGATTTGTATGTTTTTATGAAAACTATTGACAGTTTCTTTAAAATTGTTGACAGTTTCTTTAAAAATATAATTTAAGAATTGGCAAAATTCTTAAATAAAGAGTTTATAGATTCCCAGCTGATAATGTTACATTGAAAGTCCAGAACAAAGCAAGCACACTTTGTTAACAGATTGGCAGTCACCTGATTATTGGGTATTCTTTTTGTTAATGTTATGCCATATGGATAGTTTTTGTGACCCTTTTTCACATGCCTCTTTAAGCAAAAATCACAAACATGTGACACACGACTCGATGAGCTTGGTGTCAATGTTAAGCCAAATTTCAAGATGGCAGCCAATGTAAAAATTTCAAGATGGCAGCCAGTGTAAAATTTATACAGAATGACCACACAGGAAATATATTGACCAATTTTTGGATAAGTTTTGGAATAATAACATGCTGATGTGGTGGTCTGGATTCTAGACTCTAGGATATTTACATAGATGTTCAGGATATGAGCTGTCATTACAAGTACTATCAGTGCAGCTCAGGGTTGTGGTGAAATGTGGATTCAAAGTTAAAGAATTTTGAGTGAACAATCTTTCCATGAGTGAAGTTGAATGGATATGATAAGAGCTGTATGATGCAAGCTCTCTGACATATCACTTGGAAATGCTATGTTATATAGTCTACACTCAGAAATAATCTTACTTCAATTAATTATCACCTTAGCAAGGAATAAATCACATTATCAACTGCAAAATCTGCAGAATGCACAAGGGGGAAGTGAGAATTTGAGAGATTTATTTTTGTTAATCTTTTAACCTTTTTTGGCAACCTTTTACTCTGGGCAAATGGACATCATGAAGTAAACATTTCAAATATGTCAGTACATCAACTTTTCAACTCCAGCCTGTTGTCATCTTGCCAAGATAATATAAATATACAAACAACTTGGATCCTTTTGCAGCTTAAATATTGTTATTAATACTTTGGTGCTAAATAAAAACCCTACCAGCCATTTCTCATCTAGAAAAAGTCTTCCAGTCGGTTGAGTTGTTTGACAATGCTGCTATCTATAATTGATTGCAATGAACAGAAGCCTACATTATGCATTAAATCCCAAACAGACAAAAGTATTGATTTGTCATAATTTTTCTTACGGCAATATCTACAAAACAAATATTGCTAGATCATGGCAAAAATCTGTTTTGCTTAATAGATATTAATACTTTTAAAAGATTTTTGTTACTCCAAAACATTCAAAGCAGCACGCTATATGGTGCAGTCACAGATGCTGCCCATATTCTTTCTTTTTAATCACACATCACTGATTTATTTTGATGTTTTTCAGGGTCATTGCCATACCCATCAGCACCTCCTCCTGCCTACCCTCCGCAGTAACTGACAGGGACAGTTGTCCTTGGTTGACGTCAACAGGAAGTTGCAGGCTGCAAAACTTTTATCTTTGCAGCTGATTGTTTGAAACAAGCCACAAGGACAACATGCATTCATGAACGTTTTTTTATCAGAGAAATAAATCTTTTGTCCCATTTTAGTGGAATGGTTATGTTACATTTTGCTACAGAGATGCACATGTTGTATGTAGCATGTGGCACAAGTGTGCATCCAAATCACAAAGCAAATCACAAAGCAAACCATGTCAGCCTTTGGTGGAAATCGGAAATGTACAAACATAACTTTGTGTAGACATTAAGTTAATCTCAGGGTGCATTTCATTAGAAAGGTGATAAACTCATTCGCCCAGTTTGCGCCAATAAAAAAGTTCACGACCCTTCTGTTCTGAGGTGAACATGTGTAGAACATGTAATAAATGCCTACTGGCTGCCATTTTGCATTTAGATCAGTGAACAAAACAGAGGATATTTGTGATGCACATTTAATAAGGAAATATTTAGCATCAACAAATTTTTGCAGGTTCCTTTGAGAAATAAAACAATTATTTATAGTTTGCAAATGATATATGTCTATTGGGGATTATTTTACATGGAAACACAGTTAAAGACCTTTGTCTACATGGGAGAGAAAATTTGCATTATTCGCCGCAGCAAACATTATTCCCAGAAGTGGTTTGATTCAATTCTGGCTACTCGAGATTCAAGATTTATTATGCACCAGGTGGCACTACAGTCATGCACAATGCATCATAGGATAGTTTTGTAGACATGGCTACATCCTTTTTATTGTGTATTGCATTGAAATTGGTGTCATTTATGATTGTTTTCTTTGACAATATTACATAATTTTCTTCAGTGAGGCAGGTGAACATTGCTCACAAATTGTAAAACTGAGAAAAATACATGTTTATTATTGGATGGCAGATGTTTCATGGGTCATATGGTGAAAAGAACAGTGGTACAATGTCGGATGTGGTTGTTGACAAAATAAACATTACAAGAAGTTATAGTCTCTCAGGGGACCATTTACAACTGGATATTCAAATACACAAACACATTGACAGACATGATTCATGGCATCTTTCTCAGATCAGCTGTGTAAGAAACTGGCCTAGGTTGAATAAACAATGTTTCACATTTGACAACACTCTCCGGCATTTCTGCACCGACTGTACATGATCGTCTGGCTCAGAGTCATTATATCTACAATTAGCACTGATCGAAAAGCCCACCGGCCCCACTAGCACAGTTGGGAGTGTGTAGGATCTGTGCCTTTGTTGGTGATAAGTGGAGGACGGGAGGTGGTGGGTTCGACTCCCACTGCCGGCAGTGTTACTTTCACACTGGTTAAAAGGCTCGAAAGTCGACCTGATATGGCCATAGTTGCTGAAAGGGTCGTAAAAACACCATTTCACATTTCACATTTTTTTTCGAAAAGCCCAATAACTCCTTCTTGTTTATGTAATAAGCATGCTAATTTATTCTTGTTGGATGTGACTTTCTATAGTGGAACTCTCTTAGTTTGGTGTACAATAAAGCGTGTCTACAAGTAAACAGGAACAGCCCCAGATTTGTTCACACCAGGTGGCAACATCACCCACTCGGTCAGCCAGAATTGGATTTGATTTGATATGTTGGCTGCTCCACTTTTGTCTCATGGGCGCTCAGAGCAAAAGCAGCATGGCTGCACAGCTAGGGAGGAGATCTGATACACACTATCCCCAATCTGTGAGTAGCATTTGTACTAACTGCCTGGTGCCCTTACACTGGTGAAGAGGGAGCTCTCTAGTGTTTGAGTGATAATAGATGAAAAATTGATGAACAGTATAGATTTGAAAGAGTGATAGTTATAGAACTTGTAGAATGATTTGTTTCAAGCAACACAGTGAAGACTTCTACGCATAATTCAATAAATAAATTCATTGAAAAAAGGGAGGGTTGAAATATTAAGCATTGAGAAATCTATCTAAGTCTACACTTATAAGTTTACTAGGTAAAACCAATTGGCATCCCACCGAGAGTGCAGACTTGCACCAGGGTTGGAGCTAGTCAATACCAGCTTCATGAGACCAGGTTTTACACTCTGGCAAGAGAGTTCCTGAATCTATGGATTTTTTAAAAATTAATGCCTTGTTACTGGTACTGAATTAAAAGATTTTACATTTTCCAACAAATCCAAAGAAGAAATTTTCCAACAGCAAAAAACATCCTTTTGAATATTTTAAATATGCATCTGTTTATTGAGTGAGTTGCATAATCTTCATCAGGCCACGGGCTGTGGCATAGTTGGTTAGAGCGCCAGCTTATTAGTACAAGTTCCTCTGTGGTGATCCAAAGGTCATGGGTTCGAACCCTGGCCATGATGAGATTGAACTCATGATAGGCCTGTGCCAATGGGGTTAACCCGTTGTCCTTGTAAATCTGTGACCGGGCGGGTTGTCATGTCAAGGACCTACAACATGACAATTCAGTGAGGCAGCACTATATCTGCTACAAGTAGGTCTCATCATGAATTGACTGAAATAATGTTGAAAGTGATGTAAAACCCCAAACAAACAAACACATTACGTGTTTTTCCCTTAAGCCAACATACCTGACAAAAAGAGGAAAGTCTCAGGTAAGGGTACCGTAGGAAGAGATTAAAAATATGAGCTGGCGTCCTGCTGGGAACACTTGCTTACTGAGATTAGTACTCAGATTAGTGGGGTGTGTAGTCACTTTCACATGTCAAAAATAGTGGGCAAATCACTGTACACACATCTGAGCATTATTACTACACATGTTTCTTATTCAAATTGTGGTTTTATTTGACAAATAAAATAATGATTGCAATATTTGAATTTATTTCAAATATAGAAATTCTAATTCTATATTGTTAGTAGTGTTTAAACAACTGTGAAACTAGAGAACTATTTTAGAGGTATCAACACCATTTCCAAGAGGTGATCTTTGCACATATGAGTACATGCATTGTTGGCTGATCTCACTGGACAACAGAGAAATGCACATACAGGTGACATGTGACCTGTTGATTTCCATCCTGTCAGTGGCTGATATGGTCAAATATTGACAACTACACATTTTGAAGATCTTGAAAATTGTTTTGGAATATATAATATATCAATCTGATTGAATGCATTTAAGAATGAGCATTGTTTGCAGGTATGTTTTAAGTGTTGATGAATTGTAACAACACCTGAGATAGGTACAGTCCATGTTTATTTTTAAATGTGGATCCAGGTGAAATGTTGAGTGAGCAATCCTGCCATGAGAAAAGGTCAAAGCATATAATCAGACCTGTGAGACACATAATAATGCTGAAACATTGGGAACTTTTGCATCGCACTGGATTTATTCAGAGATGCTCAAAGTTGGCCTCTTGATCAACTTACTCGAAGTTTAAAGTCTATGATAAATTCTTGAAATTGGATCCATGTTATAATTCGTTTTTTTCTAAACTGAAATAAAATTGGAATATGAAGATTTCATATTTGTTTTCTGCATATAATTACTATTTTTTATATTTTCTATGTTGGCAAAAAACATATTCAATTCTATATGTTCTGACATGCATATTGCTCAAATATTACCCTAGTATGAAGATTTTATATTTGTTCACTATATAAATTCAGTATTATTCATATTGTCTATGTTTGCAAAATAAAATAATAAAAATTATATTCTTCTGATATGCAAATTGCTCAATAAGAACTCCAATATAAAGATTTCATTTTTTGGGGGGTTTCAAATCATTTCTATTATTTTATATTCTTTTGCATTTGCAATAGACAAATCAATTTATGTTTCCTGAAGTACATATCACTCAAACAGAACCCCAAAATTAAGATTTCACCTTCAGCATGAAAATAATACTTTTCCCAACCAGGATTCGAACCCTGGACCTTTAGCATAGAAGACAGACATCTTAACCACTGAGCCATGTATCACCCTGTGTCAATACTGTAGAAAACTTGGAGTCACAGCATTGTATGAAAATTGAAATTGTTCCATTTCTTTGCTAATAAAGACATTTTATTTTATTTTTTTGTATTTTCTCCATTTGCCAAAAAAAAAAAAAAAAAAAAAAAAAAGAAAAAAAAAAAAGAAAAGACAAAAGAAAAAAACAAAAGAAAAAACACATTTTATGTGTTCTGACTTTCATTCTGCTCTAAAAAGACCCCAACATGAAGATTTCACCTTTGTTTATTGCATCCTCATTATTTTTTATACTTTCTATCAAAATAAAGAATGTTTCAATTCTATATGTTCTGACGTGCATGTTGCGAAAATTAAACTTCAAAATGAAGATTTCAGTTTCAGCATGAATAAAAAAAAGTATATTGTTCCCGGTGGGAATCGAACCCCAGACCTTCAGCATGGGAGACAGATGTCTTACCCACTGAGCCATGTTGATTAGTATGATTTGACCTTCTCACTGGTAAATCACACAAATAGTCAACATCTTTATCACTTGATAAAGTTATTTTTATAAAGGGATATTCCGTTATTTCACACAACAGCCTAAATTAAATCTATAGAGTAAAATTTTCCAAAAATATGTTTGTCTAAGATGATATCAATAGTAATGCAAATCGATAAAAAGAAACAGATATCTATAACTCATCTCTCATTTAAATCTAACCATTTTCTAGTTGATTCTCTGTAGGTAGGTATATAAGGTTAGCATGTAATAATTTATATTGAATATGAGGTGTGTCATATAATGTCCATACACATTTTATATATTTAACTCGAACACATAAAACAGAGAATTGTAATAAGCTAAAGAAAATCAGTTACTGGAGTGGTGCACATTTTTCTGGAGAAGTCATATGGAAAGTAGTCCGGTAGGATGTTAATTTCATAGGGAGTTAATGTGTTAATATGTACTCAATGAGTTCACTCATAACAGAAATCAAGATGGCCGAATGTTGGTTGAGAAAGTGCTTGATTTCTCTTAAGGGGAGTACACGTCATGAAGCAAATAATCGTCATCAGTGATCATAAGATCTTCCAACAAATCTCTAAAATCTGTAAACTCAAACAGAAATAACAGTTTATATTATTATTGTGGCATTGTGTAATTTGATTACCTCCTATGAAGGCAGGTATTAACAAAATCCTATGGATAAAAATGGGATTCCCTTAGGATTCCCTTAAACAAAAATAATCAAATGTATGCAATGGATATCAATTTTTATTTCCATATGGGTATGAAGACGTTGATGTAACAAACCTTATACAGATTGCATGTGACATCAAAATTATTTCATATTATAGAATGTAGATAGACATGAATTATAGACAAACAGAAATATAGATTTGTTTTTGAAATTATATTTCATAGAATCAAAAATTGTCTTAAACGAACTATTTTTATTGTATTTCCTTTATAATAATATTACTTCAAAGAATTTTTGAATTGAATATATTTTAACAAATGATTTTAACAAAGAGTACTCAATTTTGTTTAAGATTTCATTATTTAAGTTTATATTTTTTATAATGGAAATTTGATATGATAAGCATTAGCAAGTAGGACTAAATCAATATTTTGATATACTTTAGCTGAAAATGTAATTGATTGGTGTCTATTATCAATTAAGATATGTTTATACATGTCATATTAAAAGCAATGGCCATGTATGACTGTTTGGTCAATTCATCTGACCATTAATACCTCATTTGCACCGATCTCAGTCAAGATGCCCGACCGATGTGGTTAATTTACAAAATCAGCCGCCAATCCAGGGTGCCATGAGGGCACCGGGAGATCATCGGCCACAATTGGGCAACTTTTTGGTACATGACAGGCTCCCATGTGTGTCCTGCAGACATGTCTTAAGATTATCTTAAGGTGCTGTGTGGCACCCATGCATAATGTGACTACAGCTACAGCATACCTTAATTTTTGCTCATAAACTCGCCGGCGCCTGGGACACTGTGAGGCTGGCAGATTCTTACCTCCTGGCCGGCACCCAGCGTAAATGTGATTGGGGCTTTAGTCATGTTGTGTGACCATTTAGTCATGTTGTGTGACTGTTTGGTCATGTTTTGTGACCATTTAGTCATGATATGTGACCATTTAGTCATGTTGTATGACCATTTAGTCATGTTGTATGACCATTTAGTCATATTATGTGACCATTTGGTCATGTGTGTCACAATCTTTTTCCATTGTTTAAGGATTGTAGAATAGACTAAACAAAACAAACTTATGCTTATTGCATGATACCTACTTATAAATTGTATACGGTATATATACATATAATTATATAATATTTATCTTTGTTCACTTGTTGAAGTCATACTATGCAATATAAATCAAATTTATTGCTAATTACAGGAAAATCACCAGCATGATATCAAATTGTACAGAAAATTCTACTGCAGACATTTATATATGTTTATACTCTAACAACAGATATTGTCCTTTGTCTTGTCTTTTGGTGAACATCTTTACACAACTCCATTAATTGTTGTCTGTGTGAGAAGAACAGTATGTAGCCGACAATGTTGTTCACTAGATGTGAACGTAGATAGTATGGATCAATCCTGCGTCATCAGTACAAGCCAAACATATTTTAAGTTACGCATAAGGTCTATAATCCACAATGAAAAACTGGGACAGACTTATGTTTTTTTTGGCTTAAATGTGTTCAAAGTAATGTTATTTGTTAATTTAGCACAGAAAAAGTAAACTTAACCAGCTAGTTAAATTGACTCAGTTTTTGCAGCTGGTGACTTATATCAAGTATTTATATTTTCTTTATTTAATGCCATCCAAAGAATAATCAAACTTTTTTGGAACATTTTAGATATAATCATGGCATAAAATATGAATTATCACTAAAAGAGTTGAGTATTTAAAAATCTCATGCAAACGAGTTTGTCCACCATGTGTGCCGAAGGCAGTTACGTAAATATACGAGACCACCCGAAGTTCTCTCCCGATGCTTCAAACTGATTGTGGATTATAGACCTTAAACCTGACCCAGTTAGGTCATGCAGGGCCATGGCATGACCACATGAGGTCATGCTTAGGTGTTGCGTGACCCTGATTTGTCATTCACATCTCATCCTCAGCATAATGTAGTAAGCTAGTGATCCTATATGAGACGTTATTTGGTAACGATTATGCATGACTCAAAATGCGTTTGACTCAGACTGGCAAAAGAGACATAACAATATTTTCAGACTTGCTCTTATTTTCTCTAGGTGATAATATCCATCGTATTTCTAAAAAAAAACCAAAAACATTTACATTCTTTGTAAATTAAGTTTGCATTGTCAGAGTGAAGTTAGCAGCAGGGGAATATCACTTGCCATTGTTTCATTGAAAAAGCTTTTGAAATGTTTTTGGAAGCCAATTATTTTTGTTTTCAATTAAAATAATTCTCAGGAGATATTTATTTGATCGTCCGAGAAGTATGGTTCAACTATGATGATCATAAAAAGGGAATTATCAAGCACTGTAATAAAATAACAAATAGGTAAAAACACTGTTTAAACACACTGGCATACAACATGATATAGTTTTCAGTTTATCTTCAAGCATATTTAGTTTGAGGTAAAGTTGTGTGCTTCTAATACTAGATTAAGATTATACAGAAATGAAATATTTCTTGATTAGATGTTGTCACAAGTTGTAATTGTCAGTATCAATTTGACAGAATGATTAGACAGAGATGAAATAATTTTTATAAGATTTTGTCACAGGTTATAATTGTCCATAAATATAATCTTATATTTCTAACTTCTTATGTACTACTGATATATTTTCTCTGTATCTGATATCTCAAGATTGTAAGGCTTATCAACATTTTTGAGTTTTGTTTCCGACAGAAATAGATGAATGGAAATGCGAGATGAAATTTTAGTTCCAACAATATTTTAGAATTCCCAAATTAGATGATTCAGTGAACTCTCTATAAAAAGAATTCCAGTTTTAACAAATGTAATTATTCTTTTACAAAAAATGATCTTGAAATATTGATTTTTGATCCAACGGCCAAAAGTCAAGTCAAGACAAATTTCTGAATCAGTTACAGAAAATGATACTAAGGAGATCTGCACATCTAGGGAGCTCATCCTTGCAGGTATATTTAATTTTATAATTGTACAACATTTGTAACCACATTGCCAAATATCTTTTGTTATATTAAGATAGTTCGGTATATGTTTATTACTTAAAGTGTAAAAACCATGATGCATAAGAGAGGACAATAAGCTTCACAGAGAGGATACTTGTTTATACATGGAGACTACCCTTCTGATGCGTGAAACCTGTTTATAAGATCCCCTCCTGGCATCTGAACGCTTCATACATCATCCTACTGGTATTTGAACACTTCATAGATTACCTTCCTGGTGTTTGAACACTATAGGTTTCCCTCCTGGTATCTGAAAACTATTTATAGTTTCCTCTCCTGGTTTCTGAACAATGTTTAGAGGTTCCACTCCCGGTATCTGAACACTTCATAGATTACCTTCCTGGTATCTTAACACTTTATAGATTACCTTCCTGATATGTGAACACTTTATAGGTTCCCTTTCTGGTATCTGAACACTGTTAATAGGTTCCCCTCCTGGTATCTGAATACTGTTTATAGGTCACCCCCCTGATAACTGAACTATGTTTATAGGTTGCCCTCCTGGTGTCTGAACACTGTTTATAGGTTACCCTCCTGGTATATGAACACTGTTAATAGATGTGATAATGATCTATGAGTCTTGTTATTTTGGCAAATTCATGTTGAACATCACTGATGAGCAATACTTGAAAATGATTCCAGTGACATAAAGGAAGTGATGACAGTAGTTCCTTTTCCTTTGGTACCTTTTTAATGCTCTTTTGGTCAGGGCCTACAATAGTGTTCAAGATTATGTCATTTATTGCACACATACTTTTGTATAGAATTCATCTTTTGGTGATCTGGTCACTCCTTCAGTTCCTGCCATAAGAGAGTAGTGTGAAGTTCAGCAAAAATAGTTAAATATTTGAATCTCTTGTGTCCATATAAGCTATAGTCTACTGTGATTTTGTTTCTAACTATGGTGTATAGCTGGAGTTCTGTGAGTTGGGATTCGGGGGTTTATCCCTGGACTTGTTCCTATCCTTGTATGACTTGGAGAACAGACTCAACCTCCTCTTGCTTCCACTTTGGATGCTTTAGTACCTTGCGACGTAACATTTTGGATGATGTTTTCTAAAGGACCTGAGCTCTGATTTCAGCTTCTGTGTTAAAAACTCACAATCTTGGGACAGCTGTCAGAGCCGTGTGACCCAGTGGTTGATGAGTTCAAACACTCCCTGTATGCAATCTCTGATTCTATATATGGCCATATTTATGCCTTTCATGGGGTTGAAATAGTTTTCTAATGTTTTTGTCTCTGCAAGAGTGTCACTTGAATCAGCATTTGCCAGAAATGTCCTGTACCCTCTCCCCAGCCAACAACAATAACAAAGCCTTCTACCTTTCTTGATTGTCAATAGCAGCAGCTATAATGTAGTTCTAGAACTGTTTGATCCATTTCTTCCATTTGGTACCATTATTTTAAGGTTCGTGGTCAGGATCAAACTGTGGCTGACTGGGCAAGTGAGACTGAGAAAGTACCCATTTGGCGAAGCTTCATGTGCTTGGTTCTTCCTGAGAATCCTTCTAAATCAACATTTTAACATATGCATTATCAATGCACACAAATTAGGTGACTTCCTTACTCATGTGTGTTTGTTTGTTTGTTTGGGGCTTTACATCACTTTCAACATTATTTCGGTCATTTCGTGATGAGACCTACTTGTTGCAGATAAAGTGCTGCCTCACTGAATTGTCATGTTGCAGGTCCTTGACATGACAACCCACCCGGTCAAAGATTTACAAGGACAACGGGTTAACCCTTCACGCACAGGCCTCAGCGTATGTGTGAAATTGTATCATGAATTCAACCTCGCCACAGCCGGGGATCGAACCCACAACCTTTGGATCACCACAGAGGAACTGGTGCTAATAAGCTGGCACTCTAACCAACTGGGCCACGGCCCGTGGCACTCATATATGTCCCTGGCCAGAAGACTCTCCTGAAACATTGTCTTACAATCTTAAGTTTATCCTCATCGGCATTATATAATATTTGGGCATGATGACAGAACTACGATGTCAGGTTTGTGTCTGCCATGATACTGGTGTCCCTATTCTGTACTTATAATAATAGTACACTCAACTCTTCCATCATTTTATTTGTTTCAGATGAACACTACAAGGGCATTGATGGCAGAGGTAATGAGAAGACTAGTAATTCAATTATAATGCATAATAATATAGAATGCATTTTGTAAGGACAATGTATTAATACTAATACTTTGTTTCTTCGTTTGTTTGTTTGTGGGTTTTACATCACTTGGGTTTTTTGGGGGATTTACATCACTTTCAACATTATCATTTCAAGATGTGACCTACTTGTAGCAGATATAGTGCTGCCTCACTGAATTGTGATGTCGCAGGTCCTTGACATGACAACCCATCCGGTCACAGATTTACAAGGACAACAAGGTTAACCCTTTAGGCACAGGCCTCAGCTTATATGTGAAATTTTATCATGAATTCAATTTCAGCATGACCGGGGATCGAACCCATGACCTTTGTATCACCACAGAGCAACTGGTGCTCATAAGCTGGCACTCTAAACAACTGCACCACGGCACATATCCATGATGTAATCAGTTGTCATATACATGAGTGGGTGATTGGGTGAGTGAATGAATGAGTGGGTGATTGGGTGAGTGAATGAATGAGTGGGTGATTGGGTGAGTGAATGAATGAGTGGGTGATTGGGTGAGTGAATGAATGAGTGGGTGATTGGGTGAGTGAGTGATTGGGTGAGTGAGTGATTGGGTGAGTGAATGAATGAGTGAGTGATTGGGTGAGCGAATGAATGAGTGGGTGATTGGGTGAGTGAATGAATGATTGGGTGAGTGAATGAATGAGTGGGTGAATGAATGAGTGAATGATTGGGTGAGTGAATGAGTAGGTGATTGGGTGAGTGAATGAATGAGTGGGTGATTGGGTGAGTGAATGAATGAGTGAGTGATTGGGTGAGTGAATGAATGAGTGAGTGATTGGGTGAGTGAATGAATGAGTGGGTGATTGGGTGAGTGAATGAATGAGTGGGTGATTGGGTGAGTGAATGAATGAGTGAGTGATTTGGTGAGTGAATGAATGAGTGGGTGAATGAATGAGTGGGTGATTGTGTGAGTGAATGAATAAGTGGGAGATAGGGTGAGTGAATGAATGATTGAGTGATTGGGTGAGTGAATGAATGAGTGGGTGATTGGGTGAGTGAATGAATGAGTGGGTGATTGGGTGAGTGAATGAATGAGTGGGTGAGTGAATGAATGAGTGGGTGATTGGATGAGTGAATGAATGAGTGGGTGATTGGGTGAGTGAATGAATGAGTAGGTGATTGGGTGAGTGAATGAATGAGTGAATGAATGAGTGAGTGATTGGGTGAGTGATTGGGTGAGTGAATGAATGAGTAAGTGATTGGATGAGTGAATGAATGAGTGGGTGATTGGACGAGTGAATGAATGAGTGAGTGAATGAGTGAGTGATTGGGTGAGTGAATGAATGAGTGAGTGATTGGGTGAGTGAATGAATGAGTGAGTGATTGGGTGAGTGAATGAATGAGTGAGTGATTGGGTGAGTGAATGAGTGAGTAAATGAATGAGTGAGTGATTGGGTGAGTGAATGAATGAGTTAATGAATGAATGGGTGATTGGGTGAGTGAATGAATGAGTGAGTGATTGGGTGAGTGAATGAATGAGTGGGTGATTAAGTGAGTGAATGAATGAGTGTGTGATTGGGTGAGTGAGTGATTGGGTGAGTGAATGAATGAGTGGGTGATTGAGTGAATGAATGAGTGAGTGATTGGGTTAGTGAATGAATGAGTGAGTGATTGGGTGAGTGAATGAGTGAGTGAATGAATGAGTGGGTTATTGGGTGAGTGAATGAGTGAGTGATTGGGTGAGTGAATGAATGAGTGGGTGATTTGCTGAGTGAATGAATGAGTGAGTGATTGGGTGAGTTAATGAATGAGTGGGATATTGGGTGAGTGAATGAATAAGTGGGTGAGTGAATGAGTGGGTGATTGGGTGAGCGAATGAATGAGTGAGTGAATGAGTGAGTGATTGGACGAGTGAATGAATGAGGAGGTGTGTGAGTAAATTAGGTAGCAAGTGTTGATATATACTGGTGAATGTTGATATATACTGGTGAATATTGATATATGCTAGTGTATGTTGATATATGCTAGTGTATGTTGATATATGCTAGTGTATGTTGATATACGCTAGTGTATGTTGATATATGCTGGTGAATATTGATATATGCTGGTGAATATTGATATATGCTAGTGTATGTTGATATATGCAAGTGTATGTTGATATATGCTAGTGAATGTTGATATATGCTAGTGTATGTTGATATATGCTGGTGAATGTTGATATATGCTAGTGGATGTTGATATATGCTAGTGTATGTTGATATATGCTAGTGTATGTTGATATATGCAAGTGAATGTTGATATATGCTGGTGAATGTTGATATATGTTGGTGAATATTGATATATGCTGGTGAATATTGATATATGCTAGTGTATGTTGATATATGCGAGTGAATATTGATATATGCTGGTGAATATTGATATATGCTAGTGTATGTTGATATATGCTAGTGAATGTTGATATATGCTGGTGAATATTGATATATGCTGGTGAATATTGATATATGCTGGTGGATGTTGATATATGCTGGTGAATATTGATATATGCTGGTGAATGTTGATATATGCTAGTGAATGCTGATATATTCCAGTGAATTTTGATATATGCCAGTGCATTTAGATACATTCTGTAATATCGGTTGTGATCTTCATAGCAAATTCGCCCAACTGTTCTCATAATGAGTGAGTGATTGGGTGAATGAGTGAGTGAATGAATGAGTGAGTGATTGGGTGAGTGAATGAATGAGTGGGTGATTAAGTGAGTGAATGAATGAGTATGTGATTGGGTGAGTGAGTGATTGGGTGAGTGAATGAATGAGTGGGTGATTGAGTGAATGAATGAGTGAGTGATTGGGTTAGTGAATGAATGAGTGAGTGATTGGGTGAGTGAATGAATGAGTGAGTGAATGAATGAGTGGGTGATTGGGTGAGTGAATGAATGAGTGAGTGATTGGGTGAATGAGTGAGTGAATGAATGAGTGGGTTATTGGGTGAGTGAATGAGTGAGTGATTGGGTGAGTGAATGAATGAGTGGGTGATTTGCTGAGTGAATGAATGAGTGAGTGATTGGGTGAGTTAATGAATGAGTGGGATATTGGGTGAGTGAATGAATAAGTGGTTGAGTGAATGAGTGGGTGATTGGGTGAGCGAATGAATGAGTGAATGAATGAGTGAGTGATTGGACGAATGAGTGAATGAGGAGGTGTGTGAGTAAATTAGGTAGCAAGTGTTGATATATACTGGTGAATGTTGATATATACTGGTGAATATTGATATATGCTAGTGTATGTTGATATATGCTAGTGTATGTTGATATATGCTAGTGTATGTTGATATACGCTAGTGTATGTTGATATATGCTGGTGAATATTAATATATGCTGGTGAATATTGATATATGCTAGTGTATGTTGATATATGCAAGTGTATGTTGATATATGCTAGTGAATGTTGATATATGCTAGTGTATGTTGATATATGCTGGTGAATGTTGAAATATACTAGTGGATGTTGATATATGCTAGTGTATGTTGATATATGCTAGTGTATGTTGATATATGCAAGTGAATGTTGATATATGCTGGTGAATGTTGATATATGTTGGTGAATATTGATATATGCTGGTGAATATTGATATATGCTAGTGTATGTTGATATATGCGAGTGAATATTGATATATGCTGGTGAATATTGATATATGCTAGTGTATGTTGATATATGCTAGTGAATGTTGATATATGCTGGTGAATATTGATATATGCTGGTGATTATTGATATATGCTGGTGGATGTTGATATATTCCAGTGAATTTTGATATATGCCAGTGCATTTAGATACATTCTGTAATATCGGTTGTGATCTTCATAGCAAATTCGCCCAACTGTTCTCATAATGAGTGAGTGATTGGGTGAATGAGTGAGTGAATGAATGAGTGGGTTATTGGGTGAGTGAATGAGTGAGTGATTGGGTGAGTGAATAAATGAATGGGTGATTTGCTGAGTGAATGAATGAGTGAGTGATTGGGTGAGTTAATGAATGAGTGGGATATTGGGTGAGTGAATGAATGAGTGAGTGATTGGGTGAGTTAATGAATGAGTGGGATATTGGGTGAGTGAATGAATAAGTGGGTGAGTGAGTGAGTGGGTGATTGGGTGAGTGAATGAATGAGTGAATGAATGAGTGAGTGATTGGACGAGTGAATGAATGAGGAGGTGTGTGAGTAAATTAGGTAGCAAGTGTTGATATATACTGGTGAATGTTGATATATACTGGTGAATATTGATATATGCTAGTGTATGTTGATATATGCAAGTGAATATTGATATATGCTGGTGAATATTGATATATGCTAGTGTATGTTGATATATGCTAGTGTATGTTGATATATGCTAGTGAATGTTGATATATGCTGGTGAATATTGATATATGCTGGTGAATATTGATATATGCTAGTGGATGTTGATATATGCTGGTGACTATTGATATATGCTGGTGAATATTGATATATGCTGGTGAATATTGATATATGCTGGTGAATATTGATATATGCTAGTGAATATTGATATATGCTGTTGAATATTGATATATGCTGTTGAATATTGATATATGCTGGTGAATATTGATATATGCAAGTGAATATTGATATATGCTAGTGTATGTTGATATATGCTGGTGTATGTTGATATATGCAAGTGAATATTGATATATGCTAGTGAATATTGATATATGCTGGTGAATGTTGATATATGCTGGTGAATATTGATATATGCTAGTGAATGTTGATATATGCTGGTGAATATTGATATATTCCAGTGAATATTGACATATTCCAGTGAATATTGACATATGCTGGTGAATATTGATATATGCAAGTGAATATTGATATATGCTGGTGAATATTGATATATGCTAGTGAATGTTGATATATGCTGTTGAATATTGATATATGCAAGTAAATATTGATATATGCTAGTGAATATTGATATATGCTTGTCAATATTGATATATGCTGGTGATTATTGATATATGCTAGTGTATGTTTATATATGCTAGTGTATGTTGAGATATGCAAGTGAATATTGATATATGCTGGTGAATATTGATATATGCTAGTGTATGTTGATATATGCTAGTGAATATTGATATATGCTGGTGAATATTGATATATGCTAGTGAATATTGATATATGCTGGTGAATATTGATATATGCTGGTGAATATTGATATATGCTGGTGAATATTGATATATGCTGGTGAATGTTGATATATGTTGGTGAATGTTGATATATGCTGGTGAATGTTGATATATGCTAGTGGATGTCGATATATGCTAGTGAATGTTGATATATGCTGGTGAATATTGTTATATATTGGTGGATGTTAATATATGCTAGTGAATGTTGATATATGCAAGTGAATATTGATATATGCAAGTGAATATTCATATATGCTGGTGTATGTTGATATATGCTGGTGAATATTGATATATGCTGGTGAATATTGATATATGATAGTGAATATTGATATATGCTAGTGTATGTTGATATATGCTAGTGAATGTTGATATATGCTGGTGAATATTGATATATGCAAGTGAATATTGGTATATGCTGGTGAATATTGATATATGCTGGTGAATATTGATATTTGCTGGTGAATATTGATATATGCTAGTGAATGTTGATATATGCTGGTGAATATTGATATATGCTAGTGAATGTTGATATATGCTGGTGAATGTTGATATATGCAAGTGAATATTGATATATGCAAGTGAATATTGATATATGCTGGTGAATATTGATATATGCTGGTGAATATTGATATATGCTAGTGAATGTTGATATATGCTGTTGAATATTGATATATGCAAGTAAATATTGATATATGCTAGTGAATATTGATATATGCTTGTCAATATTGATATATGCTGGTGATTATTGATATATGCTAGTGTATGTTTATATATGCTAGTGTATGTTGATATATGCAAGTGAATATTGATATATGCTGGTGAATATTGATATATGCAAGTGTATGTTGATATATGCTAGTGAATATTGATATATGCTGGTGAATATTGATATATGCTAGTGAATATTGATATATGCTGGTGAATATTGATATATGCTGGTGAATATTGATATATGCTGGTGAATATTGATATATGCTGGTGAATGTTGATATATGCTGGTGAATGTTGATATATGCTGGTGAATGTTGATATATGCTAGTGGATGTCGATATATGCTAGTGAATGTTGATATATGCTGGTGAATATTGTTATATATTGGTGGATGTTAATATATGCTAGTGAATGTTGATATATGCAAGTGAATATTGATATATGCAAGTGAATATTCATATATGCTGGTGTATGTTGATATATGCTGGTGAATATTGATATATGCTGGTGAATATTGATATATGCTAGTGAATATTGATATATGCTAGTGTATGTTGATATATGCTAGTGAATGTTGATATATGCTGGTGAATATTGATATATGCAAGTGAATATTGGTATATGCTGGTGAATATTGATATATGCTGGTGAATATTGATATTTGCTGGTGAATATTGATATATGCTAGTGAATGTTGATATATGCTGGTGAATATTGATATATGCTAGTGAATGTTGATATATGCTGGTGAATGTTGATATATGCAAGTGAATATTGATATATGCAAGTGAATATTGATATATGCTGGTGAAAATTGATATATGCAAGTGAATATTGATATATGCAAGTGAATATTGATATATGCTGGTGAATATTGATATATGCAAGTGAATATTGATATATGCTGGTGAATATTGATATATGCTAGTGAATGTTGATATATGCTGTTGAATATTGATATATGCAAGTGAATATTGATATATGCTAGTGAATATTGATATATGCTTGTCAATATTGATATATGCTGGTGATTATTGATATATGCTAGTGTATGTTCATATATGCTAGTGTATGTTGATATATGCAAGTGAATATTGATATATGCTGGTGAATATTGATATATGCTGGTGAATATTGATATATGCTAGTGTATGTTGATATATGCTAGTGAATGTTGATATATGCTGGTGAACATTGATATATGCTGGTGAATATTGATATATGCTGGTGAATATTGATATATGCTGGTGAATATTGATATATGCTGGTGAATATTGATATATGCTGGTGAATGTTGATATATGCTGGTGAATGTTGATATATGCTGGTGAATGTTGATATATGCTAGTGGATGTCGATATATGCTAGTGAATGTTGATATATGCAAGTGAATATTGATATATGCTGGTGAATATTGATATATGCTAGTGTATGTTGATATATGCTAGTGAATGTTGATATATGCTAGTGAATGTTGATATATGTTGGTGAATGTTGATATATGCTAGTGAATATTGATATATGCTGGTGAATATTGATATATGCTAGTGTATGTTGATATATGCTAGTGAATATTGATATATGCTGGTGAATATTGATATATGCTAGTGAATATTGATATATGTTGGCGAATATTGATATATGCCAGTGAATATTGATATATGTTGGTGAATATTGATATATGCTGGTGAATATTGATATATGCTAGTGAATATTGATATATGCTAGTGTATGTTGATATATGCTGGTGAATATTGATATATGCTGGTGAATATTGATATATGCTAGTGAATATTGATATATGTTGGTGAATATTGATATATGCTAGTGTATGTTGATATATGCTAGTGAATATTGATATATGCTGGTGAATATTGATATATGCTAGTGAATATTGATATATGCTGGTGAATATTGATATATGCTAGTGTATGTTGATATATGCAAGTGAATATTGATATATGCTGGTGAATATTGATATATGCTAGTGTATGTTGATATATGCTAGTGTATGTTGATATATGCTTGTGAATGTTGATATATGCTGGTGAATATTGATATATGCTGGTGAATATTGATATATGCTAGTGTATGTTGATATATGCTAGTGAATGTTGATATATGCTGGTGAATATTGATATATGCTGGTGAATATTGATATATGCTGGTGAATATTGATATATGCTGGTGAATATTGATATATGCTGGTGAATATTGATATATGCTGGTGAATGTTGATATATGCTGGTGAATGTTGATATATGTTGGTGGATGTTAATATATGCTAGTGAATGTTGATATATGCAAGTGAATATTGATAAATGCAAGTGAATATTCATATATGCTGGTGTATGTTGATATATGCTGGTGAATATTGATATATGCTGGTGAATATTGATATATGCTAGTGAATGTTGATATATGTTGTTGAATATTGATATATGCTAGTGTATGTTGATATATGCTAGTGTATGTTGATATATGCAAGTGAATATTGATATATGCTGGTGAATATTGATATATGCTAGTGTATGTTGATATATGCTAGTGAATGTTGATATATGCTGGTGAATATTGATATATGCTAGTGAATATTGATATATGCTGGTGAATATTGATATATGCTGGTGAATATTGATATATGCTGGTGAATGTTGATATATGCTGGTGAATATTGTTATATATTGGTGGATGTTAATATATGCTAGTGAATGTTGATATATGCTGGTGAATATTGATATATGCTGGTGAATATTGATATATGCTGGTGAATGTTGATATATGCTGGTGAATGTTGATATATGCTGGTGAATGTTGATATATGCTAGTGGATGTCGATATATGCTAGTGAATGTTGATATATGCTGGTGAATATTGTTATATGTTGGTGGATGTTAATATATGCTAGTGAATGTTGATATATGCAAGTGAATATTGATATATGCAAGTGAATATTCATATATGCTGGTGTATGTTGATATATGCTGGTGAATATTGATATATGCTGGTGAATATTGATATATGCTAGTGAATGTTGATATATGTTGTTGAATATTGATATATGCTAGTGTATGTTGATATATGCTAGTGTATGTTGATATATACAAGTGAATATTGATATATGCTGGTGAATATTGATATATGCTAGTGTATGTTGATATATGCTAGTGAATGTTGATATATGCTGGTGAATATTGATATATGCTAGTGAATATTGATATATGCTGGTGAATATTGATATATGCTGGTGAATATTGATATATGCTGGTGAATGTTGATATATGCTGGTGAATGTTGATATATGCTGGTGAATGTTGATATATGCTGGTGAATGTTGATATATGCTAGTGGATGTCGATATATGCTAGTGAATGTTGATATATGCTGGTGAATATTGTTATATGTTGGTGGATGTTAATATATGCTAGTGAATGTTGATATATGCAAGTGAATATTGATATATGCAAGTGAATATTCATATATGCTTGTGTATGTTGATATATGCTGGTGAATATTGATATATGCTGGTGAATATTGATATATGCTAGTGAATATTGATATATGCTTGTCAATTTTGATATATGCTGGTGATTATTGATATATGCTAGTATATGTTGATATATGCTAGTGAATGTTGATTTATGCTGGTGAATGTTGATATATGCTAGTGAATGTTGATATATGCTGGTGAATATTGATATATGCTGGTGAATATTGATATATGCTAGTGAATATTGATATATGCATGTGAATGTTGATATATGCTGGTGTATGTTGATATATGCTAGTGTATGTTGATATATGCTAGTGAATATTGATATATGCTGTTGAATATTGATATATGCAAGTGAATATTGATATATGCTAGTGTATGTTGATATATGCGAGTGAATATTGATATATGCTAGTGTATGTTGATATATGCTGGTGAATGTTGATATATGCTAGTGAATATTGATATATGCTGGTGAATATTGATATATGCTAGTGTATGTTGATATATGCTAGTGAATATTGATATATGCTGGTGAATATTGATATATGCTAGTGAATATTGATATATGTTGGCGAATATTGATATATGCCAGTGAATATTGATATATGTTGGTGAATATTGATATATGCTGGTGAATATTGATATATGCTAGTGAATATTGATATATGCTAGTGTATGTTGATATATGCTGGTGAATA